>BGNK01005031.1:0-43360 GCA_003297005.1 Symbiodinium sp. clade A Y106 | reverse complement strand
TCTTTAGAGCAAACAGGCTCAGGCGTAATTTTGAGGCCCAGGCGTAATTATTCAACTCAGGCTGAAAATCAGCCTGAACCCATTCAGGCTGAATATTGCGCCCGACGAGGCTGTAGGTAGGGACTGCACTTATAAGGGCTTTGTTTTGTTGTACCAAACTTTACCCAGAAGCATGTTCCATTCGTATGTAATTAAGGCACCTACATCATGCCAGACAGGAGCTTCAGAAGAAACTCCGGGGTTTCTCCGACACAGCGGCGCTGAAGGCGAGGACATTTACAGATTGATGCTCGCATTTCAGTTTGCCAGGGCTTTCTTGGAAGGTTCGGTTTAGGGTTCAGGGCTAAGGGTTTCGAGGTTCAAAGCTTATATAGTAGTTTCGGGTGTAGGGTTGCCTCTATTGGGATAACGTGTTTGTTGGCTGGGTTTCCCTGCTTGTACTCGGTTCTAGATCGACAGGCTTGATTGTTTGACGAAGCTTGGGGAGTATAAGGGTTAAGGGTTTTGGGGGTCTGGAGTGTAGAGTTTTCTGGTTCCCCTTAGGTGTGCCTTTGTAATTAAGCGGTCCGCGAAACGGCTCTTCTGCAATGGAAGCCTAGAGGCCTAAACCTGAAGCCTTAAACCCATGGCAAATACACCCTCAGGCTTTGCTCTGGGTAACAAGTTGGCAGTTTCAGAAATAGGGTACCGTAAGATGTACCTGAACAAGGAAATCCTCATTACTATCAAGCCTCTCAAGGATAAGATGAAGAAGAAGTAAGCCTCATGCATGAACCCTGGGCCTCAAACCCTAAAGCCTGAAAGCCCAAAGCCCTGAACTGCATATGGAAGACTTTGAGGAACCCTTTACCTTTTCCTAAACATAACAACCTTAGACCCTGAAGCTCTGAACAACCACATGTGAAAGACTTTTAGGAACCTTCTTCAGTGGAACTCTAAACCGCAAAGCCCAAACCCTCAACCCTCATGAGCAAACATATCAACCGTAGACCCTAAAACTTTGAACCCTTTCCAGGAACCCTCGACCCTAAAGCCCTAACCCCAAACCCTCTTCGGTAAACATATCAACCTTCGGCCCCAAAAGTAAACCCTAAACCCTAAACTCTATGCCCAAGGGATTCAGAGTTTAGGTTTTTCTTGAACGCTTGAAAAGGCATTGAAAAAAACAAAAACCTAAACTCTGAATCCCTTGAAATGCCCAAGGCCAAGCGGGTTCTCAGCCGCATGACGGACGAAGCCACAGCCGGGCTCCAGGCCTGCATCTCTTGGAACAGGGCTCATTCTTGATGGAGGTTTCTACAACAGGGTTACTACAGGGCTTAGTAGAGGAGGGTGGTATAAACGTAACATGGAACTCCACTCTTCTTCTTGTTGAGTAGGGTTATAGAATGTTACAGAACATTCATGGGCCTTGAGAGTTTAGTCTGTACGGTCTGGAAGCTTCAAGGTCCGGAGGTTGTGAGGGTTCCACGATTCTGGGTTGAAGCATGAGTGGTTTAGGGTTTCTTGTCTGGGATGCGTCTATGTAAGGAATTGTTTTTTGTTGGCCCTAGGCTTTGAACTTTTTTGACCCTGAACCAGGGAAACCCTCAATTCCACACCCTACCTGCATACCAGGCACTTCGAGGTTCGAGTACTTTTCAATCCTCCAACCCTCCTCGCCTCCTGGCTTATTGTCACTAGGTTCCCCAGTAGTACCCTTTTACCCTTTTTCTTTTTGGGTTCCCTTATTAAAACCGAATAGTAGGAAAAAGGCTACCCTTATCATAAAGGGGCTACTGGGGAACCTAGGTCATTCCTGCAAGAAGCATCTAGCTGCTCCCACTCGACGGCGTGTTCCTGAGGTCTGGGTCAGCACATCGCTGGCAAATGGTACGTTCACAAGCTTGATTTCTGGACAAATTAACAGCAAGTACTTCGAGCAAGGGAATGCCCACACCTGCGAGACTCTGCACAGTAGGCGCTAAGCGCAAGTTGCAAATGCGCATGCCAGCGGGAAACTACCCATAGGCTCCATAGTAGTTCCTTTTTGGGATTACCTTATATGGGTGGTTGTCGGTCCCTTTTTGGGTCCTTAGTGTAATACGGCACCTAATATTTAGGGTACCCACAAAGGGACCATGATTTTGACAACCCCCCAGATGAACCCAGAAAAAGAACTACTATGGAGCCTCTGGGTGGAGGCTCAACCCGAAGCTCCCCTGAACCTCAAAGCCCGAAACTCGAAAACCCTAAACCCTAAACCCTAAATGCTTGGCAGGCTTTTGCCTTCAAGGCTTGGATTGACTTCAAGTTCTCGGAGAAGCAGGTTCCTCCACCCCTTTGAGAGTTTAGGGTTTAGGCGGCTGAGGGTTTGGTGTTTACTTTTGGAAGGTTCAGGCTAATCAAGGCTCTTGAGCCTCTAGGGTTTAAGGTTTCGGGTTATTAGGGTTTCTGGTTTCAGGTTTAGAATTGAATCCAAGAGTCGGGCTTAGTGTTGGGCTTGAGGGCTGGTCTTTGACAACTTTGACGCCGTTGAGCCGGGCATGAGCTTGTTTTCAATTCATATGGCAGTTGTTCCACTCTGGGATTTCGTAAAGGTAACCCCATAAGGATGTGACCCCTGTAACGCGACCTGCCAAATCAAGCATGAGTGGAGCCATAGTTTAAAGTATGTCCTAGAGCGGGGCCTCGAGAAGCAACAGTATACAGTGAACCCCAGAAAGTTGGAACATGGCTTTAGGAGGATTCGTGCTAGGATCCCGTATACTTTACCTTAAGGGCATGAGGAGAATGATGTTCCAACTTTCTGGCTTCTACTGTACGTGTCGGCTGTGCAACCTTGAAATCAGCCCTTGAGGATTGGCTGAACCTCCCAAGCACCGTGAGCGTGGAGTAGACCGACCAGATCCGGGATATAAGACCCCAACCGAGCCGCAGCCGTAATGTATACGCCAATCGCAGCAAGAAGCCCTGAAAGTGCAGACCTTGGTGTGCTACTAAGTCCGCTGATCTGTTGAGTAAACTCCTGCAGCAAGGATCGCAGGGTTTCGGGTGCAAGTTTTGAGTTGAGTTCTTTACCTACACCCTGGACCTTAAACCCGTACCCCACGCGCCAAATCATCGCAGGAGCGGGAAACCAACGTTGCCATCAAGGCCTCGTGTCGGCTTTCCCGCGTTGGAGGGCTCTGACCTTATTCTAGGTAAGGGTTTAGGGTTTCGGGTTCAGGGGTGTTCTATGGGATAACAAGGAACCCCAAAAGAACCTAATTTACTGATCAGGGTTCGGGGGGTTCCAACATGCCTCTAGGAGCTTCACAAAGGTTCTAATAAGGGTTCTGAAGGGTTTTATGGGGTGCAAAGGATCCACTCATCCGGAAAGGTATCTAGGCTAGCATCTGGGAGAGTATATGATTCTTCTGTCCTTGGACGCTTCGGGACGGGCTCTAGTAGCCTAGTCGGGCTTTATCTACAGTCTCCTTAGGAACTATTTCTGCTCATGTAAAACCCACGAGTATTACATATAGTATTTTTATTATGGTTCTAACGGGGATCCTGTTTCAGGGCCCGGTATTAGTGTCATAAGGCCAAAAGGGGTCTGCAAGTGGCTTCAGGGTTTGGAAGTTCCTTAAATTGGCCCTGCAGCTCCCAAACCCTCCATTAAGGGGTCCTGCAAAGGGATGTCGGGGGCCCTTCAAGGGGACCCCATTAAGGGGTCCTTCAAAGGGATCCTTTAGGGGCTTAGAGTTGCTGGGTTCAGGAATGTTTTGGGGCTTGGGGCTTTGCTTGTTTTCGGTTTAGGATCTGGGGGTTAGACCTCAACGCCCGCTGCTTAATCTTTACCTGTCGTGGATAGGCTACCCACCCCCGTCACATAGTTAAAGGTATGACCATTGACAAAATTGATGTCCTCATACTCAATCCTACAATCCTAAACCCTAAACCCTAAATAAAGGCTGAGTCTGATTCCTTATGGCCCACTTTTTGGAGCGAAGGCCTTGACGACCCCCGCCAAACCAGATTAACACCGAATAGCAGCCCTCTTAGGGTTTAGGGTTAGTAGCCAAGACAACCTTGAATCAACTCCTGTAAACACCCTTCTAAAGATCCTACAAACACAAGATTAAACCCCCATCAAAACCTATTCTTAACACATTGTTCTTTACTAAAGCCCTGTGAAACCCCTTCTTTCCCTAGGACTCTAAGGACTCATATATTAAGGCTTTTGGGCCCAAAGACCATACTATATAAGGCTTTTGGGCTGTTTTGATGCCCAGGGTTTGTTGATCTGATATGAGCCCGAACCCAGAGAGATCCCCTAGAGATGCCTTTTTACGAACCCTTGTCATATAGCAACCCTTTACAGAAACCTTCTTGGCCCCTTGTCTTCCTTGCTGCGAAGGCCTCGAAGGATAAGTTCGCCAGTTTCACCGCGAAGCAAGCGGCCGGAGCCAAGGATCCGCTCGTTTCGGGTTGAGGGGTCAGCGGGACATACCTGGACACTGAAAGACCTATCATTTAAAGGAGTTATATAAAGAAATCATACTAAGGAACTCCAACAGGAAGGTAACAGTACGGGTTTAGGGTCTGGGATTATCAAGATTATGGTGATGATTGGTACTATTGATATTGCAGTTAGGCGTTATGATTACTTTTCGTGTTATGATGATCAGTTCGTACTCTCATTATATCAGATGTTGTGCTTTTTGTTTAGACTACGTGCCCCAGTAGTACCCTTTTACCCTTTTTCTTTTTGGGTTCCCTTAACCTAGTAGAGTTGGGGTTTCGTTTGGTAAAGGGCTCCGCCTGGATGTTGCAGCGGGGTTGTGGGATCTTCTGGGGTCTTGGTTTCGAGGGTTTGGGGTAGGGTTTAGGGTTTAAAGGTTTAGGGTTTAGAGGGGCCAGGGTTTGTATGCAGTGGCACGAATACCCCAAAGCCCATATCCTAAATTCTAGGCCCTGCAGCCGAGATCCCTTAATCCCTAACCATAGGCCCCAAAGTAGTTCCTTTTTGGGATTTAAAGAAACTTGTAGCAAAATTCCAAACCAGAAAGCTCCTATAGTGTTGTGGGATGTGACGTAGATGCTCTTCGGAGTGGTTGTTGAAGAAGCGGAAGGAGTACACCTGACGTCTCGCAAGGAGGAAGACCATGATTGCTGGTGAGAATAAGAATAGTCTAGTGACGTGGGTCTTGGAGTCAGATCTGACACACCGTAGCAGACTGTCCTTGGGACAGTGTAGCTAGCCGACATTACGCCACATCCAAGCAGAACCCTATAGGCCTAGAGCAGCAGACCGCCAGGATGTATTAAGGCAAAACTTGAGCATCTTCAGCTTGCTGTTCCTGCTGACCGCAACCCCCTACCCCCACTACTGTAAGACCTAAACCCAACTGCTCCCTTTCCTACACCTGAGCTCCTACTCCCATTCCTTCTGCTTCGCCAAGAGTACTACGAGTGCTATCTAGATGTCAAGAGGTGGTTAACCGTACCATGCTCTATGAATATTAGTTCTCAGAGTGTTACTTAGATGTCAAGAGGTGGTCAATCGTACCATGCGCGTTGCGCCGGCCGTGATACGCAGCTGCTCCCATCAAGCCGCATGGCGAAGAACTTGTTCGCTGCGCTGAACCCCCCCCCNCCCCCCCCCCGAAAGCGCATGGGGCCAATACGCGTGCCCTTCCGCTTCCAGGCGGCGGAGGTCTACCAGTGTGCCGCGCGCGGCGAGCGGGTCTGCCGGCTGAGCCGTGACTGGCCGCCACGCTGCAGGGGCGGCTTCCTCGCACAACGGGCTAAGAAGCTTGGGCACATGCCGGCAACCAGCGAGCTCAACGCCACATGCTGCAGCAGGCGGCCGACGGGCACAAATGGCAGCCCAGGCCAACTCTGATGACGCACCACAGTGACCCTAGTGACATCACCAGGGCCGCTTGAAGTTGCCACGAGAAGTCTTCGGTCTCGTTTATATTAATCATATTTAGGGTTTGAAGTTTGAAGTAAAGAATGATGGTAATTGGTCGCTTAATTACAATTACAGTCCCTCCAACCCTATTCTACTTGCCAGGCTCCTAAATTCTACCCTTGTAGTAGCCCTTATAGGATCCCTTTTACAATCCTTTTAAGACAATTTGTTAAAAAAAACAAACATTCAATCGCATTCTTCTTGTTACTAAAGGCCGCAGTATGACTGGTTTGATCGTCAAGTCTGAAGCTATGGGAGGACTCAGATTAATGTAGGGGCCTTAATAATTAGAATAGGGTATTGGGGTATATTATACTACAACTATAATCAGGAACCCTAAAAATAGTATTGGTAGTTACTCTCTCGGTCGGCTGCTAGTGTCTTTCGGGCTTAACGGCTTGAAGTTGCTGTAATGACGGCTTGGTTCGGGTTTACGGCTTTAGGCTTTTGGGTTTTAGATGTAGGATGGTGTAGGGTTCAAGAGGATCGCCTCCTAACGCTTGTGACCAGCCAGGCCGTTCTGCAGAGGATGTGCGGATCCAACGTGCTTTGGCTGCGCTCCAGCCCGGCAGACGCCGCAGGGTTCAAGGTTTTAAGGTCCAGTAGCCCTTACTGAACTCATATGGGGGTTTGCGAAAATTAGTGGCACCTTGCTTTGGGGTCCTTATAATTATAATAAGGATCCTACTATTGAGGGTGCTATATTAGGGTCCCCTATTTTCGGAAACTCCCATATGTGCCTTAAACAGACTATACCGGGTTCCTTAGCAACGGGCCCTAGACCCAAACCTGCGCCTAAAGCCCCAAACCCAAAGCCATACGGTTTAGGGCCGCATCCCAAAGCAATACGGTTTGGAGTTTAGATCGCGGTTTAGGGTTTAGGGTTTAGGGTGTTTTAAGCTTCCACCCGTTGAGGCACCCAAACTCTTAGGGACAGAGCCGGCCCTGAGTACTAAGCTTTCCGCCTTTAAAGGGTTCCTTCAAGGGTTCCTTTGAGGGGTTCCCTTAAGGGTTTCTTTACTCTCTCCTCCAACTGGAGGGGCTCCACACAAACACAAAGAATTCAATCATGAATCATGACCACAAGATCAAGGGAGCTTAGAGTACTCTGTTGCCAGGCCTTAACCCTGAAAGCCTACAAGCCCCTTACAGCCATGTAGGTTGCCCTACACAAAAGACCAGTTGAGGTAGTCTTTCCTAAGCCTCGCAACCCTCAAATCCTGCCATCAAGCCCTGAAAACCCTAAAGCCCTCTTGAGCTACACAGCGTAAGGTTGGTCCTCACGTAAACCCGAACAAAGCAGTTGTCGAAACCCTGCAAGACAAGTGACCCCTGAACCCTACACTGACAACTAGTTGAAGGTAACCTTTCCTAAATCTCTAAACCTTCGATCCCTAAGAACCCTTAAGTTTCAACCCTGCAAGCATTAGCTCAAGGTAGTCCTTCCAAGCCCAGGACACCAGTCTCCTTCAGATGTCGATTCAGACCTGGCGAGAGGTTGCTCTCCGGACTTTTAGTTCTACCTATCGTCTCCATTGTAGTTCCTTTTGGGGTTACCTTATAGGATCCTGCTTATATATTTGGTTAAACCAAAAAGGAACTACAATGGATACTATATGTAGTGTTTTATAGGGGTATTTACTGCTGTACAGAGGTGTTGGGTTTAGAAGCTTTGCAGGGGTTTATAGGGTGTTGTCGGCAGTTCACACGGAGTGCGCAGGGTTTTCCAAGGATTGATTGGTATAGGGCTCTCTTGAATCTTATCTAGCTCCTCGTCCTGTACTATACCGTTGAAAAAAGGTAGGTTAGGTTCAGGGTTCTAGGGTCGGGGTTCTTGCTTAGGGTTGCGGTTTCCGCGGGTTTACAATGTTTGGGTCTTCGGGTTTGTCGATTTGGGCCCTTGCTTCAGAGGTTGTTTGGTTCAGGGTGTGGTGTTCACGGGTTAGGGTGTTGCGTTTGGGATTTGCGTGTTTGCTGGTGGAAGTTGGAAGTTGTCCTAATGCCGGAAGCATCGCCGGACCCAGAAAGTAGAACAAGAATAAGGGCACGCAAGATGCACGGCTGTAACTGTTTTTATTCGTTACTGCCTCCGAAGTTGGGCGTTGGCAGAAGGCTTCTCGACTGCAGATGACAGGATGTTGCATGGAGATTTGGCTTCAAAGATTTGGGTCCGAAGAAAGGGGTCCAATCCCCGATGGATAGCATATTAGGCCCTACATGGCCCTTCATAACTCCAATATTCTATCCACTAACACTCTCGTCTCAGCATGAAGGCCCCAACACTATACTCTCATATTTAACCTTCTAGAGCAACCATCATCGACAGCTCTTGACAGAACTCGTACAGGAAACTTGTTGTACTCATTCAGGCCCCTGCTTAAACTAACCTACAAGACTACTTTCTCAAATCCAGAGGCCTAACTAAATCATCAAAACTACTATTTTAAACCAAGCACGTAATTTGGTCCTTCACACCCTTAGGGTACTTGTGAACACAAGACTAGAAACAACGCTGAGGGCAAATTTTCCAGCATCTGAACCGCAGGCATTGACGAATGGCTGTCCGTTTCTTGAGCGGCCGGATTGGAAGCGAGTCCAGCGGACTTTAGCCATCGGGCGTTTGGTACAGTATGCTCCACCCTGAGGGCCGCAGGGCCAGCTACGTGCCCGAGTTCAAGGACGTCGTGGTGGCAGAGCACATAGGTCAGAGTCATGTTCCTCTATCAATTTGGATGAAAACGGTGTCGCCTGCCCAGCGGGAATCGTGCACGGATGTGCAGGCTGTTTATATGGCCACCGATGATCTGCAACATGGCAGAGCAGCAGTGGCTGCGACATGGCCCCCCGTTCACAGTCGAACTTCCAAAATGGGTTCCAAACCCTGAACCTTAAACAATCTCGTTACCTGTACTGTTTTGGGGGTTCCTAGTATAATATACCCCAAAACCGAATTCTAATTATTAAGGCCTCCACAACATTTGTTCCAAACGCTACAAACCTTAAACAATCGCTTTAATCATGTCAACATGCTCGGCGCTAAGCTCAATGGCGGAAACCTAAGCTTTGCAAGTTTTTTGCAGGGTGCTATACAGTTTGCTTTCATACAGGTTTCTATACTTGTGTGTCAAGCTTGTTTCAACGAGAGATGCCTTAAGTTGGCGGTCCTTGGCACAAGAAGGCCTGTTTTGGGGTAAAAAGAACTTACAAAGTACGTAGACCTAGGCTTTCGCGAAAAGATCTGAAACAGTGAACTGCATCAGCGCGGAAGTTGAAACAAAAACATATTCATTTAAGCCCTATAACATGTAGTCAGATTGACGGAGTTCGAACTGTTTCAAGCCTTATAAACCTCGTATACAAGCCTTAAACGGTTAATTACCCCAATTTGCAGCACAACTTCGCATTCGTTTACGGTTTGGAGACGTATCCCTTGGCGGGCTTGAAATCGCAAAGGCTACTTTGGCCCGAATAGTAAAGGATCGGACTATCTTGGTTCATATTGGTTCCCCCTAGTTTTCTGGAACTCCCGTGCAATCGGGGACTGCTTTAAAAAGTTATAGCTCATAGTACTGTTTTAGCATAGTAGCCGGGCATCTCTGAAGAACAGAAAGCCCTGCCAGGCGCTGGTGGAAGAGCGGCAGGCAGCCGAGGTGGCGGAGGCAGCGCCCAGGAATGGGCTTCAGGGTACCAGTACTTAAAAACCCTGAACACCCGAATTTGAAGGCCGTTTATAGCATTTCCTTGCAGGTTTTTTTGCAGCTCCAATGATGGTTAAAAACTTGAGCTCACCAGTGCCCGGTTCTGAGATGCAACGCCGGATCGTTTTCATACGGACCCTTTAAGAAGGATCCCACATGCAATGTATTCCCAACCCTGACTCCTTAAGTGATATTCCGTGTACCGCAGGACCTGATATCCTAATCCCTTTCCAGGGTGTGGTGGCGAAAGGTTTAGGGTAAAGCGTCGACGCTTCGTCCTTGGTATGTGCATGCTGCTTTGCTCTTGTCGGTGTTATGTGTGTATACACACACACATATATATATATATATATATGTATGCACCTCTCTCTCTCTCCGTTTCCTTGGCGACCACCTACCTAGTGGCATAACGGAAAGCTGGCATACTTCGGTTCTGAGGTGTTTGTGGGTATAATGTGCTGCTACCCAGCCATGCATCGGAAGTAGAGCTGTAAGTACATCGACTTCACGACCCCTGCAAGCCCAACAAGCTTTGTTCAAGCCCCTAAACCCTAAACCGAATGCTTGACAGTCCCAGGGTGGCTTTAAAACAGAGTACGGCCTTCTACAGGAACTGTAGAAGGGTTTAGGGAGGGAAAATGCTGTGCTGCCAGGATTGAACAGTGTAGCCTAGCCCGAGTATGGTGTGGTGTTGCACCCCCAAGCATCCCCTTAAACCCCCAAATTCTTGAAAGAAAGGCAGCCAGAATAAACTTCCAATTTGGCTGTATTAAAATCAAGTGATTAGACTGGCTTGAGAAGTAGGCTGTGGCTTTTTCAGCTTCGGGGATGAGGTTGTAGGGTTCCGCGTGAATTCTAAAGCCCATACCCATCTTTCGGCTCGCTTTGGTTTGGTTGACCTGGGCTCCAAGGTGTCTTCTTTGTTTGTTACAGCAATCCTTGGTTATCGTCCTCTAAACTAGCCTGTATTTTTTTGTCTTATAAATTGGTCGATAAGCCTGATACTGATCTGCCGCGGGATAGGCTGTAGCAGCCATGGTTGGGGTCTGCGTGAGCTTGCTGAGTGGGAGGAGCGCAGAGATAGATGTGGAACCAGACTGTCGTATAGAGGAGCTGCGGTGTAAGGCCATGCAAGAGCTTTCAATCGGCCGGTGCATTATGGTAGGAGCTGGCAGTCAGGTGCTAAGCAGGACCTCAACGGTGCAAGAAGCTGGGTTGCAGGAGGGGTCGGTTGTGACTGCTCAATTGCTACCGATTCAGATAGCGGCCTCTTCCACGTCCTTTGTTGCGATCTTGCAGGATCGCTCGGTGCAGCTTGTTGGTGAGGCCATGGCAGAGAACATTCAGATGTTCGAGGACTCGCAGAGTCTGCTTCAAGATGTGCAAGGAGTGCAAGCAACTGACATGGCTTTTGCTGCTCTCCTGTGGGATGGGAGGGTCGTGGCCTGGGGCTCGCCTGGGCACGGCGGGTTCATCAGTGCTGCTGTTCAGAGGCATTTGGTGTGCGTGCGGGAGATCCAATCGACTGTTGCCGCATTCGCAGCTCTTCGTGACGATGGTAATCTGGTTACATGCGGACATGCTTCAGCTGGCGGCGACAATGCAATGGGTGCAAGGCATTTTGGCAGAAGTGTGTTGAAGATCCAGTCAAATTTCGATGCGTTCGCAGCCATCCTGGACACCGGCTCGGTGGCAGCTTGGGGGAACCCTGTTCATGGCGGATACATCGGAAAGACGTTGAGCAGGCGTTTGCGAAACGTGCAATGCATTCAGTCGACTGAATGGGCTTTCGCTGCATTGCAGCAGGATGGGTCCGTCATAACATGGGGCCAACAAGACGTAGGTGGCGACAGCCGAGCTGTCCAACCGAGATTGCGAGACGTTCAGCACATCCAGGCTTCAGAGACAGCTTTCGCAGCCATCCACAGCGACGGCTCCGTGACGACTTGGGGTGGTGCCGAGGGTGGCTTCAGTGGCCATGTGCAGACGCAGCTTCAGCAAGTGCAAAAAATTCAGGCCACCCGCTTCGCTTTCGCCGCAGTGAGGCGCGATGGCTCCGTCGTTACGTGGGGGAGTGCTGACTTCGGAGGGAACAGCTCTTCAGTAGAGCATGAGCTTTTTGACGTGCAGGACATACAGGCAACTGCTTCTGCCTTTGCAGCTTTGCGTGGTGATGGCTCTGTTGTCACTTGGGGGGATCGGTATGCTGGCGGGGACTGCAAGGATGTTCAAGAGAGCCTCACGAATGTCCAGCAGATCCAAGCCACATTTGGCGCATTTGCTTCAATCTTGCAGGATGGACGCGTGGTTGCATGGGGAGATCCAGATCGTGGCGGCGGCTGTGTCAGGGGATCCGGACACTGCATGGAGTGCGTGCTATCCAGGCCTCTCGATACGGTGGAGGATTTGCAGCCATCTCCTGCAAAGAGGGGGCTGAATCTTTGGCGACATGGGGTTACATCTTTTGAATGCCAGAGTGGCTCTCCAGCCAAAGATGTTAATGAGGTTACTAATATACTGTGCCCTAAACCCTAATCTTGTTAAAGTACGAGACGGCGGTCTGCTTTATTGCATCGTAGTAGACTGCGGTACGATAATGTAGAACCCACCACGGAACCATATATGTTACGTGACATGGTACGCCATCCGTGTGTAAATTTATATTAGAGCAGATGCTCTATACACTCGAGTAGCATGCGCTATGTGCTGTAATTGTAAAGCTTGCGAGCTGTAGGACTCAGTCAGTAGCCCTGCTTATCGCCACCATGTGGAGAGCAGCGCGGTGTGGAACAAATCGAGGAGTGGGCAGTGCATCCCACAAGGTTAATCCTAAACCCACTCTGGCTGTTCGGATCTGGCAAGGGGGGCCGAGGGAGAAACAGAAACCTCGGGGAATGTAGCGCTGCTGGGTGTCAGAGTGTTGAGTTTTCGTTGTTCATGCGTACCTTGAGGTTTCGGAGGGCGTTAGGGTTTCCTACAGGTATGTGTTGTTTCGGGCTTAACGGTTCACGGCTTCATAGGGTAAGGATTTAGTTAAATGAGTAAAAGTAAGTGTGTGTGTGTCTCTATGTGTCACTCTATATGTATATATATATATATACATTATTATATATATATATATAATGGTAATATGAATCCTACTAATGATAATAATCATAACAATAATAACAGTAATAGCAATACCAACAATAGGAATAGTCGTAGTGAAAATATATAACATCATCACCGTCTTGCTCGAAGATGTATGTAGATCAGTTAGGGGCTACGGGTTTCCGGTTTTGCTCGTTCTTTCCCAAAGCCCCGCAGTTTCGAGTTCGGGCCTTTGGGTGCGTGGGGGTGTCGGGCAGGTGCCCCTTTTAAAAATGATAAACCAATANGGGGGGGGTGGGGCGGGGCTCTGCCACCCCGATAGAAATCCCAAAGTGTCCGAATAATCGTACGCAGTACACGTTTGGGACCCACATGAACTACTAAGTAACTGTTACTTTGGGTCCAACCTTGGAAATTCAACCCCCACTAAACTAAAACCTTAGACTACGACGAAGCATGATGTAAACCTTCAACCCTGAATGCTCATCCCTGACTCTCGGCAACACTCCGAACCCTAGACCAAAGACCTAAACCTTAAACCCCCCATGCTAAACCCTATTATAAGCCCGATAAGCCCTAAAACAGCGCTCCTGAAGCAAGTCGTTTTGCGCGTGCACAGGCAACGGCGACCAAAGCTGTGGCTGTCAAGGGCTTCGTGAGAAGGACCGGTCAGCTGAAAGCCGAATTGAGGGCTTGGGGTTTCATATCATGACTGGTTGAAAAAGTTTGACCGTTATCCAGCCCTGCCCAGCCTTCATGAAAAACCCCAAAAGGCTAAGCCCAATAGTTCGTGTACAGTGTACAGTTCGGGTGTTTTGTGATGCATAGACTATATGATGAATCGCACCGGGCCATTGGAGCCTCACGTCGTGGGGTTCCGTCGGCTGTGGTTTTGGACGGAGCTCAGTTGCTGGCAAGGAGATAGCGGCCATATTGTCTGACGGGTTGGCCTTCAGGATCGAAAGTTGGGATTCATGATTTGCGGGGTTGCCAGTTGAGTACCTGAGCACAAGCTTTTGTTTCTTGGCTTCCGTCGCCGTGACATGAAAATGCTCGGATGAGGAGTCGGTTCAGGTCCAGTCCAGGTGACTGTTGTGGTTTTGACTGGAATTCAGTGGTTCTTGGGAGACACTCTCTATGCTTGATGCGCAGCTGTCGGGATTGGGATTTTGGGATGCACGGTATCGGCTGCCGAACCTGATCTGCGGCTGCAGTTGGGAGTGGTTTAGTTTGGAGATTGTTCCCGCTTGGGTTCCTGATATTAATAGAACTTCTATTCCAGTTAGATGGGGACTACTCGGGAAAAATGTTATCAAAGTTAGTTATTCAGTCCCTTATAGAAAGTACCACAACTACCACACCCACACCCTGAAGCCTCTAAAGCCACAGCCTTTTTGGAGCGCAGGGCACTGGCTTTGTGGATTTGTGGTTTCAGGACAAGCAGCAGTTGCTCAAAGCCATCCTCAACCCCTTGTCCTCCAAACCCAAACCCCGAAAAAAACAGAACCCCCCCTCCCCCCCAAGCACCCTGTAAATGATACTCAGGTGTTTCAATAAAGGCTAGCCGCGGGGAGAGATGGGGGGGGGGGGGGGNGGGGGGGGGGGTGTCAGAAAAGCACAGAACGCTTGCATCCATCTAGTTCATCTCAAGCTCCCAAACCATGGGCACTAATCCCTAATTCCCGAATTCAGAACCCTGCAAGCCGGAGGAACAAGGAGGCAGCAATGGCGGCCAGCTTGCGCCAGTATCTCAGGAAGTTCCCCGAGGCCCTCAAAAAAGCGGGGACTGCAACTTAGGGTTCGAGTTTAAGGTTTCAGGGTTTTAGGGGGGTTTGGGTTTAGGGTCTCTGTAAATATAGGAGTCGGATAATTCCCCAGATTATTTTTTTGGTGCTCTCTAATATATCTAGATGTAGCTAGACAAAATATGCCTCGAAGCCTTATTCTAATGTTTTAGCCAACTATACAAATGCTCAGAGGCCCTTCCAGCGGGGCCCACCGACACTGATGAAAGCATTTCGGTCGGTATGTCGCTTGGAACCATGCAGCCCTCGAGGCAGCGATATAGCCTGTTAACAGGGCTTACCCTCTTTCCCTGTTCAGCCCTGACCTGAAACCCCAGACCCTATAGCCCTGGACACCAAGCCCTGAAAAATGCTCCTGAAACTTAAGCCCTATATGGGTCCATGTACCCCATAGGTACTGTACCGCCAATGCGAACACTACCGAAGCCTGAACAATTATCACTACTTCGTGGGGCTCCTTGGTATAATGATGGTATGACATCACCGAGTACCCTATTCCAGTCACTAAGGCCGAATTAAGGCCCATATAACCTAAACCCCTAAACCCTGGTAGGATCCCTTAAAGGAGCCCTTGAAGGAGTCCGAAACCCCCTAGACCCTAAAGGGCGCCTAGGAAGGAGAGGCCATAAACTCATCTTCAGGTGCCAGGTCGACGCCCATGGGAGGTTTATATTATTGCTCTTAGGATTTAGGGCTTAGGCGTTTAGGGTGAATTGGTTTAGGGTTTAGGGCTCTAGGGTTTAGGGGTTTAGGGCTTAATTAGGGTTGAGGTATACTAGTTCTAGGTATATGTTTCAAGAGGTTTTGAGGGATTCCCGGCTTTTGGTGTTTTCTAGTCGAGATTTTAACGTTGAGTTTTTGGTCACCTGAGGCATGCGGCCTTGAAAAGGGCTGTTCGTGAACAGTGCTGGTCCACACTTCAGGGTTTGGGATACCCAGGGGCTCGCCCTAAACCCGATAAGCCGTAAAACCTAAACCTTAGCCGTCAAACCAGAAGGAGATTGCGAACAGAGGGTCCGAGGTAGGAGCTACCAGACCCCCGAGGCCTTTCCTTCGAACAAGGCCCCGAAGGTACTTCTCAGAAACTTGAATTCCTAAACGTAGAGGGCCCAGGTTCCCGAGTAGCGTAGAGGGCCCAGGTTCCCGAGTAGTTAGTAGCTTTGAGGCCGTACTATTCGGCTAGCATACCTGTAGTCTCCATTGTACTTCCTTTTTGGGGTTACCTTATAGGATCCTTATTATATATTTGGTTAAACCAAAAAAAGGGAACTACAATGGAGACTATAGGTAAGGTGCAGCTTCACAAAACCTTCAACCCGAAACCTGCGCTTGGTCCAAGGCGCGGCGTACTGGCAGGAGCTAGAGGTGCAGACCTACCTTTTTTGCATGTGGAAGTGCCCTCCTCAGCTCCTGTGAGCTTGCGATACGAACAACGGTTTCATGACAGATATGACAGGTTTTGCAAACAGGGTTTCGGTGTTGCATAGATGCTGTGATCCAGGTTTTCAGGTGTTGTGAGGGCTCGCACAGTTTGGTGGATGAGGCTTTACAACCCAAACACCGACATCCCTTCGCGTCCACGCAGCCAAGAACTACGTATATACTCGTCCCCAAATACTCATACCAAAACCCTATAGACCCCTAAAGTTAACCCCTAAACTTAACCCCTAAACCCCTAAACCCTAAATGGCCTACTAACTCTAACATTGCTACTAACTACCCATGTACCTCAGTATCAGCTACCTGGGACCCCTTTGATGGAGAGACAAACAAATCCTAGGTAGTCTTAGCGAGACCCCTTAAATGGGGCCCTTAGGGTTTAGGGTTGAGGGTTTAGGGATTCTTAACCCTACCTATGGCTCTCTTAACCAGGACCTTATTGAGAAGGTCTAGATCCCCACGGGTTCCCCAAAGGCTATAACTCCTAACAAAAAGGCCCCATAGAGACTCGCTACCAAGGCGCGAGACCAAAGTGGAGCGCATGCGCCGGTACGGCAAGGAGAAGAACGACCGAAGAAAGAAGGACGCATGAAGTCGGGTTCCTTCGGCCTTATGTCTGGATGTATAAACCCTAAACCCTAAAGGAATTCTAGCTGTACCTGCAGTTGGAGAAGGGCCCTCAAAAAAAACCATTCTAATGATTAAGGCCCCTACATTATTATAGAACCCCATTGTAGAACCCTTTAAAGGATTCTTTGAGTGTTATCTTGAGGATATTAAGCCTAAAGAGTCGCTGTTTACCCGTATGTCCTAATACAGAGGCCTTAATAATGACCTATATTTCGGGCGTTCCTTATTGTAATTATAGTACAATGGGCCCCATACTATACCATTCTGTGAGTTTCTGATTCTAACTATAGTATAATATACCCCAAAACCCTGTTCAGAATATTAAGGCCTCGATAGTAAGGGTGTGAGGGTTTTGCTTGGGTTTGGGCTGTGGGGCAGGGCTGAGGCGTGGCTGAGGGTATACGAACTAAGGTTTAGTGTATATGGCCTTAAGGCTTATTTGGGGCTTGGGTCTTAGGTAGGGGTTTGGGAGTTGTGGATTATGTCTTTATATCCGAGAGTGAAACCGTTTCACGTAGATCGAGTAAACGAAGACCAAGTCCAAAGCCAGATGCCTAAACAGCCTAGACACCCCAATGCCCAGATCCCTTGCACCTCAGCTGCAAACCTCAATCCCCAAACAGTGGATGCCGTGTAGTAATTAAATACCGGTATAGGAGTATACGACGTTGAGCAACCAAGATAAGTTCTTCCAGCCAGCTCTCGGTATGTATTGACTGCAACAGTATCTAACAGAACCCTGTGTTCTTCGCTCTCTGAGTTCCCCTGTTGCCACAGTCTGCTTAGCAAGAGGCCCTAACTCAAAGAAAACCCGAGTTCCGAACTACGTAAGAGCTCCGGGACCTAGTGTTCCTTTAAGGCAGAAGCCGCTTTTCTATGTCCAAATAAAGACGGGTTTCTCGACCGGTTGCGCCTAGGGGAAGGGAGTAGGGAAGCCTTGCCTCTAAGCCTTGAACCCCAAACCTTAAGCTCCTAAACCCTTAGGCTCCTGAACCCTGAAGCTCCTAAACCCTAAACCCTCAAACTCCTAAAGCCTCGAAACTCCAACTGCCCCTCAACTGCCACAGGATCTCGGCCTAAGCCACCCCTAAGCCCTAAACCCCTAAACTCCTAAAGCCCTAAACCCCTAAACCCCTAACCTCTCCTAGACCCCCCAACTGCCCTTTATTGTAGCCCCAAATTACCTCTTAATGAGAAATATTTGAGCCCTTTAAAGGGTACTTGGGGGGTTCTGGCTAACCCCTAAACCCAAACTACTTGGAGGATCATGGGACTTAGTAAGTAAGGTTATAAATAAGGTAACTATACTTATTACTTATAACCCCAATTAAGGTACTTATAACCTTACTTACTAAGTCCCATGACCCTTTAAGTTAAGTACCTCTAACCCTAAACCCTAAACCCTAAACCAAACCCACACTACCTCTCAACTGCCACAGGATCTTGTCAGCGTCAAGGGCCTCTTCAGGACTCCTTTGCTCTTTCTGCCATGGGCGTGTTAGGGGTTTTAGGGGTTTTAGGGGGTTTAGGGGTTTTAGGGGTTTTAGGGGTTTAGGGGTTTTAGGGGTTTAGGGGTTTTAGGGCTTTAGGGCTTTAGGAGTTTAGGGGTGGGGGTTTAAGTTTAGGGGTTTAGGGCTTGGGGGTTAGGGTTTAGGGGTGGCTTAGGCCGTGGGCGTTTACTAAGGGTTTTGATGAGCCCAAAGACCGGAAGCAGGAGTTGCTAAATCAAGGCTTGTGTACTATAGGGGCCTACATAATGATTCTAGGGTTCCTTTAAAGGGTTCCCTACACTATTGTGGGTTCTAATTATTAAGGCCCCTACATTAAGGAGTTTCTTGCAATAAGGGCTTCTTGCTATTATAGGTGGTGACTTATGCAGGGGCCCTTGTACTTGTAGGAAGAATGCGATTAGACTGTGTATTCGCGTCCCAGTTTTCTGGAATTTCCGTACGTAAGCCTTCTAAGCCCAAAAGTGCCCACATCCCTTGCCCCTCTCAAACCCTATAAACCTGAAATACCCTAGACACAACTAAACTCCAACCCCTACCTCGCCCTGAACACCCTAAGCCTTAAGCCCTTAACCATACTGCCCGACGCTTAAAAAGAAAGCTTCCCATTCCCCAGGCTTGTCCTTCCAACCACCCAGAACCAAAGACAGAACCGTCAAGAGATCTAAATTTTAGTTGAGCAGATTAGGGGTCAAGGGTTTAGGGTTTACGACAGAGCACACATGAACAGCAACTGAAAGCCTGGCACCTTCTTGGGAGACTAGCTGCAAGAACGGATGTATAGGCTGCTCCTTTGGGCTCCATTTACGTTGCCTTATCCGAAGGCTAGGATTCCGTCTTGGTTTTGGGTTCGGAATTTCTGTTTAGGGCATTTGGGAATTTTCTGTTCGGCTTAGGGTTTGGGTTTTGGAGTGTCTTTTGACTGGTCTTGGGAAGCAAGACACTGTATCCTCAAAAGAAAGCATATCTGTTTATAAAGCAACTACCACGTAGAGGGCTTGTAGGATCAATAGTCCTGCGCGGTTCCAGTCAGTGTACGCATATTCCATATAGGTTGTCGATAGCGACACGAGCAGCTGCGCGAAAATGGCCACCCTGCGCGGACTCCCCGACGAGTTCAATTGGCGTGAACATGGAGCCCTCGAACTTGCTGCCAGAGTGACACATTGACACTACCCGACAGGTCCAGTCTGAACGTTCTCTTGGACACGCGCACGCGCCACCCGACAGGCGCTGCTTAGCTTGGCGAATCGCTGTACCAACACCCCGGAGGAGATGCCATTCGGAAGTCACCGAGCTGTGGACCTGCTTGGGCGGATTCTTCCGCTTCTGCGGCCCATGCTTCAGCGCCTCCTCAGTACCATGCTCCAGTGCCCCACACTTCAGGCTTCGGCACCTCCTGAGCACCGTAAGAGGCGCCTCTTTGGCGACCCACTCTTCGGCCCTTCTTCACCAGGCCAAGGTGGAAGGACGGCGACTGGCTGGGTGCACACCGGTCCATGTGCCAACGCAGGTGCGAGGTGCACCGAAGCCGGCGTTGGGATCCCATCCCCCCAAGCCTTGACACTTGCATGTTGACAAACCTCCTAGTACCGCGGGCTTCAAACCCAAGTAATTATGAGTAAAAGCCGCACTCAGACGAGGCCTCACCTCTCCTCCAACAAAATGATCACGCAAGCCCTACCCGTTAAAGCTCCAGTGCCATTTCAAACCCTCAACCCCCCAAACATCCCAAAATCAAGCCAAACCCCCAGCTCCTAAAACCTTTCTAAACCCAGAGCTTGAGATCGCTTGTTGTAATGTAGGAACTTGATTAAGAAACACTGGGCCCTTATTGCAGTTCCTTGTATGAACCCCTATCTATCTATCTATATATATATATTAGTATTTGAGTTATACGTCCAGGGTTTCACAGATTCCTGCAATAATCCTGACTGTAATCTCTACAGTGGTTCTTAAAGTAACCCGTAGTACTTTATAGGAACCCTTCAAAGGGACCTTACGTTGAACCCGTGTCACCCTAACCACCACTGAACCTCAACCGGAGCCCCTTAATGGGAACTCTAAGACATCCGATTCGAAGCAGCCGGAAAGGAACTTTGTAGAACTCCATATATAGGAACCCTTACAGGGATTTCTACCAGACCCCTTTTTGGAAATTTCTTTGGAACTTGTGTAGAGCCCTCGTGGGAAGCCGAAAACACCAGGAACTTCGCGAGCGAGTTGGAGACCAGCCTCAAGCAGGGAACCCCCCGACTGGAGGCGTGGCTTGGATTTAGGGTTGAGGGTTTAGGGTTTAGGGTACCAGCGTTGTAATTTTTGGAGGTTTCATCATATGTAATTCGAGTCTAGAGCCGTAATCTTTTCAAAAACGGATCACAGAGATTTGATCATGAACAAGTAGTATAAAGGGTGTCGGAGTGTATTATCGCGCACTTGCAACCATGCAGGAAAACTTAGATCCAGATCCTTTTAAGGCCTCGCCTTTGCTCATTGAACTGAGTAGTTTAGGGTTTAGGGTTTAGGGATAGTTTTTTCCAGGCTGCTTTGAGGTTTGTTATGGGGCTTTAGCAGGTCTACCGGGTCTGCTGTATGGTTTGGATCCATGCACCCATACTTTATTCACTTGGCCTCGCAGTCGCCACATGATCATAGGGAACCTTGGGAGGCCTCAGTCTATACTATAGTGAACCCCAGAAAGTTGGAACATGGCTTTAGGAGGATTAGTGCTAGGATCCCTTATACTTTACCTTAAGGGCATGAGGATAATGATGTTCTAACTTTCTGGCTTCTACTGTACTGCAGGTACATGGAGTCTTGGAGTCTTGAGGGTAGCAAGTAGTAGTAAGGCCCCAAGCCCTCTATCCTTGCTGATCTCGACTTGTGGGTGCAGCAACTAGGGTTCTTGGAGTTTAGCAAGTCATGCAGGGCGTTGGGTTTGGGATTTAATAGGACAAAAGCCAAACGCCGTCGCCCAGAAGATAAGACGCACAGGTACCGACAAAAGAGCAGCTTGTGATGATGCCTTAAAATTTGTAACCTGAACCCCTTCCTGCCTCCCTGTTCCAAGAGCGGATAAGGCCCGTGGGAAGCGAAGTACTAAATCACGACTAAACCCCAACCAATCAGCCGCAGATGCAGGCACCTCCACGACGTGCAGTCGCTTAGGCAGCGTGACGAAGCCTTATCCGATGGCCGGCTGCATGAGTTTTGCTGGGTCTCGGGTTGTTTGGTTCAGAGTTCAGGGCTTGTAGGATAGGCACCTTCATAGAGTCTCACACATAGTTGGGTCCTTATGTTTGGTTTCTATCAGGCCTTATGAGGTTCGGCGTCAAGATGAAGCATCTTTGCTCAGAATAAAAACACATTTTCGGTACTACAGGTTTTAAGGGTTGAGGGTTGCAGTTGTAAGCCTCATAAAGGAGAACTGACCAAAACTTTTTGGGGAAGTAGTCTTTCTCATGCACCGGCCACTAGCTTAGGCATTGCATGCTCAATCTATCCAATCCCCGCGGTACGCGGAGCGTGGCCCAGGGGGAGTAGGATGCCTTCAATCCAGGTTTCTGCAGCAGTAGTGCATTGATGGCTTCCGTTTGGCCTTGTACCTTTCTCATCCTAGGACCTTCTTTGTTTTTCTTCCGCTCACACATCAGCAACTTAATGTGCCGCAAACTCTTGCTCCAATTGTTTGTGCGAAACCGTGAGGCCTACCGTCTCTAAGATTTGGTCAGCAGCTTGCAGTGGGAGTTGCAGGAGAAGCTTCTGAAAGATTCACGACTCCTAAAGCCTTAGACAGCTCCTAAAGCCCCACTACCTGAACCCTAAACCCTAACCCTTATGCCGTTTCCCTGAACTTATTCCTTGGGGTTCCTTCATACAGACTAAATTTAGCATAGCCAAAAACCCTACTCCTAACTACTAAGTACAGTATATTAGCAGCCGTAGAAGAACCAGCGGGTCGAAGGCTCAGAGTTTCACAGGCAATGCTGGCAATGTCCGGTGTCCCACCTGCGCCGGAAACGCCTCTGGAACCAGGGCGCAGGCACCCAAACCCCTAAACCCTCAATCCCGGAAGCCTTAAACCCTAAACCCTAAACCCCTAAACCCCATAATTAGTTCGTCTCTGTGTTGTATCTGGAGCAAGGATCCCTGCGTCAGTCTCGCCTGGATCGTCCAACGACCGCTTCATAAACCCCTAAACCCCTAAACCCTCAATCCCGGAAGCCTTAAAGCCCCTGACGACATCCCCTGGCCCGGATGGCGCAACAGCCCATACCCGGCTGCACATGACCGGGGTAAGAAATCAAGCGAGTGTAAGGTTTAGGGTGTAGGGTTTAGGGTGTAGGGTTTAGGGTTTAGGGTGTAGGGTTGTGGTGTAGGGCATGCTAGGGTTTCTGTGTTTGGTTTTCTAGACAAACCGGCACTGAGTTGTAGCTTGCGGTACTCATGCTGAAACGATAGTCGTGCCCGTGGAGGGAAGGCTTCCGGGTTCAAAGACAAAGTCGGAAGTAGAGAGAGGCTCAAGTTTTTTTGTGTGCTGTGGCCATAGGCTTGAGTGGGGGCCGGACGATGGTGGACGGTTACAACTACTACATTTCAAAGTGGGTGTACTGGTCCTGCTGATGTTCCCGTCGAGAACCGTAGTGCCCAGAAAGTTGTCGTCAGGGTTTAGGGCTTAGGGCGGATTGCAGAGCTTTGGGGCATAATTTGGGTGAGATTTAGACGGGAGGGTGTCAGGATGCGAAGGTTTAGGGCTTGTGAATTTAGGGCTTCGAGTCTACATGACTGCAGGTAAATTGAAGAGTCTAAAGTGTAGAGCTCGCGGTACCTCCCGCCTTCTGCAGTGTTGAGTTTAGGGTTTAGGGTCTCGGGCAATACCAGCAGGGGCTCAGGCTTATTGAGTGTGTCCGAGATAGTCGGCGCCAAACCGTATATCGAGGCCTTGGAGGAATTCGTCAAGCTTAGAGCCCAAGCCGTCAGTGCAGCCGGGAGAGCATCGACAAGCAGGTGTGCGCAGTGAGCTGTGATGGATGGATCTCACAAACAGCTGGACTTCAAAAAGGGAGGTGGGGCTGCTGTGCTATCCTCCGTGTCGGGTCGCTCTGTATCTTCGCGAGTACCTGGGAGTCCCATCGGATTTTATTACGACTGCGAATGACTGCGATTTAGTTCAACATGACAGTTTGAGAAAGACAAACACGTCACCACATCAAGGTAGAAACAACCTGGTGTGAAGCTTCTTGCTCTAGTACCTGGCGGTGGCCAACTCACTAGTTGTACTGGGTTACTAAACCCTAAACCCTGTGATGCTTGCTGTGCCGCTGGAGGCCGACCTTTGGCTTCTCTGGGTCGCTTTAAAGTTTTCGAGTCGCTTCCCTGTCTTTCCGTAGTTGGGTAAGTAGGTGTGTGTGTGTATATGCATATATATATATATACACATAGAAGTACTACGTACGTACACGCAGACTCACATAAATACTTGTAGTGAACGGGTAGGGTATATGAACCTTACGTGGGGTCAAAAGCAAAGGCAACTTTAGTCAGGAGTAGTTCCGGTGTACGGTTCTGCTAACATTATGAGGGTTAGAAGAGATCTACCAAAGAACTTGGGGGTTCAAGGTTAGGGATAGCAGTAGGGTTCCAAGAACCTTGACTGGGATTATGATGATAAGTGGAGATCGAGAAGTCTAAATTTAAAGACAGACAGACAGACAGAGAGACAGACAGGCATATCTGGTCACGCTCTCCGTGGCCCCCTCCCCCCCCGCCCTCCCCCCCAAAGGTCAATGGTCCGGATATAGGGTGGGCTCCCCCTCCTCTGTGGTTTGGGGTTTGGGGTCTTCTTCCCCCTGTGGGGTGGTTGTGGGGTTTAGGGTTTAGCTTGAGCTTTTGAGTTTTGGGCTTATGGTTAAAAGGTATAAGGCTAAGGCTTCGAATCGACAAGGGCTTATGTCAGGGTAGACGGTTGATGTTCTGCTGTAGGCTTAGAGCCTGCATTTAGGCCGGGTGGCTTGGGTGTAGGGTTTAAAGTACAGGTTAAGGTTAATAAATAAAGGAGCACGCACTACGTTATAGGGTTTGTTGCTTGGGTACTGCTTGCGCGTGACCCCTTTCCGCAGCACCTCCCCACCATCCAGGGGCAGCTCCAACGGCCTTGACCCCTCCACCAGCCCCCCCTCCCCCTCCAAATAGTATGGTCTGGCAGGGGTGGCGGGGGCACGCCAGACGCCTGACCATATCTAGCTATGTATCTGTGCTGATCTATCTATTTGTCTACCTGTTTATCATTCTATTTATCCATCTATCTGACTATCCATTTATCTATTGTCTCTCGGTGTAGACATATTCTGGCCAGCATAGATCCCCAAGCAGCGAAAGGCCACGCAACGCGCACACCCCGATGGGCCACGACCAGCAGGACCATCGCGACGACCGAGACCACCAGGACCACCACGCCAGTCACGATTGTGACTGCGCATATTATTATTATTCGTGTATACATCCATCCATCCATCCATCCATCTATCCATCCACCCATGACGTACAGACGTTATTGTATGTGTTTGTACCCACGTAGTATGACTAAATGCACCGTTGCTATGCAGTCACTATTTTTGCATCCCATCGCCGTGCTTGGGCATTCCTGCATCCACACCGAAACCCGAGAACCAAAAGGAGTTTCATCCCTCGAGAGAGACACCCGAAAGCATTTTCAAAATCCTAAACCCTCAAGAACCCCCAAACCCCTAAACCCTAAATACTCAAGACTCAAGTAGTTGAAAGCTCTAAGTCCGAAGCCCAAAGCAGCTTGTCTGAAGCCCGCAAGCCCGTGAGGAATATATGGAGGCCTGGATACTACTTAGTTCAGGGTCTAGGGTTTAAGGTTTGATTATCTGGTTGCCCATATCATTCCATAGCCTTTGCTTCTGAAACAATGGTCTAACTTTTCAGGTCCCAATATATTTTAGAAGCTTTGTAGTAACTCCTATGGTCCTATAATATGCCTTCAAGGACCCCATTCTAAGTATGACATGCCCTGTTCTGGCGCGCCGCCATCTGTGGCTGAGCTGTTTGCAGAAGGGTCATTGGCCCACAACGAACGATCAGGCGCGGCACTTCAGTTCTTTCCTTACGCAATAGTAACAACACTTACAGCAACCTTCTTAACTATGATGGCTGTCATAAGAACCCTTATAGGATGAGTCTACGGCGGCTGTCAGGTAGCTCAGGCATCTCTCCGCTTACTAGTTGAGTAGGTAAGCTTTAACCTATTCGGGGCACTATAATGCGTATCTCATTTCAGGTTAACCTGCTGGGTGTTTCGATCGAGGCCTTCGGCACCCACTTGGGAAAGTTCATGCGTAGATATAAGCATGTTCCAAGACCTCATTGGGGTTATACGGTTACTATACTGCTACTGTCTGTGAGTACTCATCTCGATTACTCCAGCCAGTCTTTGGCCGAATGCTCGGAAGAAATCTCGTAGTTTGGTCTTGGGGCTAGAGGGCTTTAAGGTTTGTAGGGTCTGAGAGATTTCGGGGTTCCGCGTCTGGCTGTTCCAAGGCTTATACAGGATTCGGCACCTTTCGTCGCCCATCCTATTCCTGCGACCCTTTGCGCCCGGAATCCTGACCCTGAACCTTTCAGATTTGAGCCTCATGGTTGGTGCTCCAAAACGAGGGAGTGTACGACCGTGTGTTTGAGACAAGGTAGTCATTTTTCCTTACAGTATGGCTACAAACGACACGACTTATACCTATTTGGGGCTGAACAGCCCTTAGCCTTGAACCCTTAACATCCCTTAACTCTCTACGCTTAACCCCTATACCCTAAACCCTGAGCTCAAAGCCCAAACCTTCCTAAACTCTGAACCCCTGAACCATCTATAGATCCCTCTTAACGGAACCTCTATAGATCCTTTTAAAGGAACCCTAAACTTTCTAAACCCTGCAACCCTAACACGGCTGCGAGGCTTTTGTTACCCAGAGACGCGATGACGCTGCTGACAGGGCTCTTTCGCAGTCAAGGCACCAAAAACATTTCGGTCTTTATAGTAAAGGGCTTCAAGCTGCGAGGGCTTTCAAGTGGTTCCCAAACTGTCCAAGCAACAGTATAGTACATACTTTGGGGCCCAGATATAATGGGAACTGGATCCGAAGTTTGATGACGTGGAATTTAAGGTTTTGATAGATTAAGGATGTCACAACTCGCGAGTTTGCAGGCATTGCTGGTGTAGAGCCAAGTTTCGAAACGGTTCTCGAAAGGTTTTAACGGCTTCCTTCTGGGAGGCATTCGCACTTAGGGTTTCTAGTACGGCATAAGGAGTTTCTGATCCCTGTATGGACCCTATAAGCAATGTGGTCTTCACCACTCACATCAGAGACCCACATGTTTCGGAAAGCACCGTTTGGGTAGAAGGATGAGTCTTCAAGGCTGTACATCTTTGATCGTTGATGCCTAGGATTTTCCCCGTATCAGCTTCCGTCGTCTGCGTCGAGGTTCAAGGTGAGTACAGCTATGAGAGCTTAGGGTTCAGGGTATAGAAGCCCAACTACGATAAACCCCTCTACTTAAAGGGTCATGGGACTTAGTAGGTAAGGTTACAGGTACCTTAATTGGGGGTTATAAGTAATTATAAGTATATTTACCTTCTTTATAATCTTACTTACTAAGTCCCAGGATCATCCAAGTATCCTTACAGCCTTCCTTCTGAAAACACATCGGCGAATTGAAGAATGCGGCGTTTACGAACCGCCAAATCCTCAGGGGGAGCCTCTCAGGGTTTAGTGTTTAGGGTCCTACCTATAGTCTCCATTGTAGTTCCTTTTTTTTGGTTTAACCAAATATATAATAAGGATCCTATAAGGTAACCCCAAAAAGGAACTACAATGGAGACTACAGGTATAATCAAAAACCTTGAAGCCCTATAGATCTAAAGATCCTTTAAGGTGGCTTGTTTAAGGATCCCTTAACCCTAAACCTTAAACCTAAACCCTAAACCCTAAACCTTACACCCTAAACCCCGAACCCCAAACCTTAAACCCTAAGCCTCAGAGGCCGCACGCTGGTGGTCGTCTCCTCTCAAGATGCGACGGCCACAGAGCAGGCTGAGGCCAGAGTCGAAGAAGACTTAAAAGTTTAAGGGATCTAGAAGGGTGCTTTGACGGATCTGTGGGTTTTGGGGATTAGGGGCTTTAGAGCTTTAAGGCTTTCGGGGTTAAGAGTTCTGGGATTTTGGGGTTTTGGTGTTTTAGGATTTTGGGGTGGTGTTTGGGTTTTTTGGGGATTTGATGCTTTGGGGTTTTCGGGGTTTTTGGTGCTTTAGGGCTGTAGAGGTCGGGTTGATTTTTGTTTGGGCTTAGGGCTTTGGGGTTTTAGGGTTTTAGGGTTTAGGGGCCTGGGGTTAGGGTTTCACCTACAAACACCCCCTAATCACGGGGCGGGGTTTGGGGGTGTCAAGAATTTGCGGGTGTCTTCTGCGATAGTTGGGCCCTAAACCCTAAACCCCTAAACCCTAAGCCCTAGCGATTCTCAAAATCAGGGTCCTGCTTCTGTGGGCCTCTTGATCGAGGCTTCTCTTGGATCCATATATTTTGGTGCCGTGCTTCAATCTTATGAAGTGGTGGGGTTTAGGGGTTTTGGGCTTAGGGGTTTAGGGGTTTAGGGTTTACCCAGCGGGTTCGCTAACAGGGGTTGTTTCGACTCGGTTTTGCTAGCATTTCTGAGTTTTTGGTTCGGGGAAAGAAGGTTTCAGAATGGTAGTTTCCGGTGTTTGCAAGTTCAGAGGCGAACATCTCCTGAATCTGAATGCGATTTCACAGACTTTATTTTGGAGAGCCCAGGAAGAAAAGAAGCAAGAGCGAAGCGTCACATGGTGGAACCGTTCGAATCCTGCACGCGTGCCGCGTTTTCAGGCATGCTCTGAGTCAGCGCCAGGTGCAGCCCTTTTTTGCTAAGACGATGTCTTGAGCTCCCGACCCCTCCCCAGAGTCCCCCCAACCCAAACAAAGGGACAAGGATGCACAACAGAAAGAAGTACCAGAACCCGCAAGGTGCACAAAAAGAAGCATTGTGCAATGATGCGAATCATGCGTGCAGGAAGCATCCAGCCACAAAGTTTTTGTGAAGTCAGAATTAAAGGGAGTTTTGTTTTGCTGAGCCAAACAAGCACAGAAACAACAGCGAAGCGTGTCAGTCTGGAATAGTACAAATCCTGCGCCCAGGCCACGTTTTCAGGCATGTACCAGAAGCAAACCAAGCCGAGAAGGCACGAGCTGAAAAAGAAGGCCGGACATAAACGTCATCACCCTCCCCCCCAACTACCTTTAAAAAATGGAGCCCGGAATCAGCGCAAAAACGCGCTACGCGTTGCTGCGCCGCTTGGGTGGGGGAAGCGAACCAGACACATCGAGCAATCATTTTCAGGCAACTGTGAAATCTGCCGAACCCGTCGTGCAGGCCACGCTTTCGAGCCCCACGTGAAGCTTCAACGGCGTTGCCCCAGACATCGCCCCGAAGACTATGAAAATCGTCCCTGTTCCCGAACCCGCCTGAGGGTTTAGGGTTTCGGGCGCATGCTTCTGGCTCAAGATTTGTTGCCAAGATTCGAACTTGGCATGGCTCATCGGATAGGAAAGCAGTAGACCTTGAGGCTTCAGACTCTTCACATCCATACAGATTGCACCCTTATCCCCTCAGTCCCCAAATCCTGAAAAAGCGTTGGACCCTCAATCACGCCCCAGGCTTTTCAAAAATACACCACTCTACGGGCTTAATCCGGAGCCCAAGTCCCTTAAATTAAACCGCGCCACTACCCTCAACTGGTATGCCACCGGGACGTTGCATGTTTCCCCTTATTGGGTCTACGAGGATCTTTTTTCCAAGATTTTCATAGGGAGTTTACGGGCCAACCTGGTTCCAAAGCCTTTTCGAAGCTTGACTCATAGAAACTCTACACCCTGTACACCCTATAAGCCCTATAAACCCTATAAACCCTAAACCCCTAAAACCTATAAATCTAAAAAACCCTATAAACCCTATAAACCTCAACCCCTACACGCCTAAACCCCTAAACCCTCAGCCCTAAGCCCGAAGTAGCCCGTAAGCCTAAACCAGCTCTCGGGCGCAGTCTGCAGGCCTACCTTCGTTGTCTTCCACTAGGCTGGCGACTTGATCATCTGCCCTCTCGCGGTTTTTATTTTGATTTTGAGTGGGTCACTAGGTGGGGCTTTGGGACATTTTATATTTTCCCTTATTGGGCTTAAGAGGATCTTATTTACTAATATTTTTCAAAAGCTTTAAAAGCCCCACCTAGGTCATATACCGAGATATGTATAGTCAAGAGGTTTTGGGTCTGGGGAACCAGAGTTCATGGTTCAGGAAGGCTTGAACTCTGTTTCAGGATTGGCACGGCGGCTACGTAAAGGATGTTGGATGTGCACGGCTTATGACATTTAGGGCTTTAGGGATTCAGGTGCTGATGGTCACTTTGATCAACGCTCAAGTATGTTCATGCTTAGTTGTGCAGGTTTTCCGGGGCTTGAGGCCGCGACGCACGTCGCTGGGTTCTGATTAAGGAGCGTCGTCTCAGTTAGCATACGTCTTTCGGAAATCATACCATCTAGTTTACATCGTTAACATGAGCCACTGTATGTACCTAGTTGATTTGTCGCAGTGGCATCCACCACAGCATTCCCAGAGACTCCAGAGACTCAAAAACCCTTACATGCACACTATTCCCCAAATCATTAACAATCACAAGCCCTATAAACCCTAAAGCAGGAGCCCGATGCATCTAAGGCCGATCTTGATTCGACACAACACCCCTAAACCCTAAACCCGTAAACCCTAAAAACCTAAACCCTAAAGGACGATCTCGATTCGACACGAAGCCCAAAAGACCAGAAATCCCAGCTACAGGATAGTTGGCGGCTCGGGGGTCCTGTCGATTCAGTGCTATCATGCTGTTGCTCAGGGGGGTACGGTAGGGTTCAGGGTTCAGGGGTTCAGGGGATAGGGGTTTAGGGGTTTAGGGGTTTAGGGTTTAGGGGGTTAGGGCCCCAGGTCTGTCCGCTGTGCCGGTTAACTGTTTAGTGACGATTGAGGGTGCAGGGGTTTGAAACAGGTTTTGTCTATTATTCAGGGTACTCGCCGCGGTGGAAACCCAACCTTGAACCCTAAGCCCTAAACCTTAAGCCACCCTTTCCCTAAACCCTAAACCCTGTACCTTTTCCCTATCCCCTCAACCTTTCGATCTCCGGTTCACGTTTGCTCAACAGGCAGCAGCCAAGTAGTTCGATTTCGTGAAGAGAGAAGGTGAGGGGCTTTGGGTCTGCCTGTAGACCCAAGAACCTCTACCAGGTAGATGTAAAAGGTAGAGTCCACCGTGTACGACCGAACCCATACCCCTGCAAGTTTGATGGTTTGGGCTTCAGGTTTCGCCATGCCAAATGGGGGGTCTGTAGGAACTCCGTATATGATGGGTCCAAAGGGGCCTCATTTTGACTATATGCAGAGTAGGGCACAGTTTCTAGCGACCCTGAACCGGCTCTTTTCTACAGCTGCAGGAAAGTGCATCTCTGAGCTTGTACAGCCTTCCTCGGCCTTTTGAGCTCTGCGAAGTAGAGCCCAGCGCTCATGGAAGTGGAGGCTACAGAGGGTGTTGGGTTTAGTGCGAATGAGTTGATACGAACTGTCTTAGAAAGGGATTCGCAAGGGCTGGCTTGGGTTTTGTGGGCTTTAGGACTTAGGACTTACGTATGGTTTAGGTTTATGAATAGGGGCGCTGATGTGTTTAGTTTAGTAAACCTCCATATCATTCCGTCTAAGGATTCGGATTTTGTTTGTTTAAGGTTTCGGGGCTTTGGGCATGTTGAGTTTGGGAAGGGTTGGGGCTTAAGGCCTGAGGGAGTTCGGATGGTTGCTCTGGGTTTGGGGCTAAGCTATAGGCCTCTGAATCCCAAATTTTCAAATGTGTATGGTACCTGCAGACTTTCTTGGTCAGCTAGGTGTTTTATCGAGTCGGCAAGCAAGAACTTTGCAGCTGACTCTGCAAGCGTTACTTTAGCACGCTTTCCAGGCTGCAGGAATGGAATCAGTTTGGCTGATGGAGTCGACTGAACCTACCGAGAAAGAGTGATGTAGGCGTCTGAGTAGTTCATAAGACTATTCCCTTATATCGTCCTTCCAAGATCTCTTGATCAAGGAATATACCTTAGATCATATCAGGGATCCTACCATGATTTAGGTACATTCCTTAATTAAGAGAGTTTGGAAGGTCTTGGCAGCCCCGATCTGATTCTGCAGGAAGATGCACCCCCAAAGCCCTATAGTCTCATCTGAAAGGCCCGTATCCTAAGGATCCATGCAGCCAGCTAGTATATACTTTGACCCTAAAGTACCCATATAGGGGTTATTTTAAGGCCAAATTATAGACTATATGGGGACATAGACCCTTAGGGCTATATCAACTAAACCATTCCCGACACTCAAACGTCGAATGTGGTCAGGGTTTGAGGCAGGGTTTAGCTTGCGAAACCGCACCCTAAACCCTAAACTTGAAATCCAGCCCAAGCCCCAACAAGTACAGGATCGGGGTCATTTCAGAGTCTGAAGGGCTTTTGCGTTACGGATTTCTGGCTTAAGTAGAGGATTGATTGAGCGCGGAGAAAGGAGGCCAAATGGCCTCCACATTCACAATAAAGTATTTCAAGCTCCCTCCGGATTGTTTTTTAGACTTATTCGGATTGGGGTTTAGAAACTTAGGTTTTTGGGTGAAGGGTGACGTCGCAACAGGTGAAGGGCGCAGCCCACTGCAGCTTTGCCAGCTGCCTCTTGCCTGCGATGTAGTATAGGGGCCTCAGCAAGATTATTCCTCATTATAGGTATACTGTACAGTGTACAGGGGCCCAAAACCCTATTCTATTTATTAAGGCCCCTATATCAGACCTTTCAAAGGGGAGCCCCTAATGGAGGAGTTGCAAATGTATTTTTGTAGGTTTCCCTCCCTAACTTAATAATAGCAGTACGCCCTGAAACATGGTTAGATCGGTTAGATTGATTAAGCCCGGGTTTGGAATTCAGTGCTTGCTTCATTCAGGTGCAGTGCTCCGTTTTCCCTGTCAATCCCTATCCAAAACTTTAAATAGGCCTTTAATCCCTAAATCCCAAGGTACTAAACCCCACGCCCAAGCCTCGAGTTCTGAATCCGAATGTGGAGACTGTCATCAAGCGTGACAAAGTCCACAATCATGCCCTAAGCCTCCCTGAGGGTCGTTCGTGCCGCATTTCGTCTAAAGCCCTGATCCTGCGACCCCACACTTCGCGAAACCAGGAACCCTGAATCCTCAACCTTACCTGGGAGCCCCACACTTCGATTGTTCCCTACGATGCCTTCTTTGTACATACATGCATATTTGTACTAGATACTGTATACAAGACCCTGTCAACTGCTACAAATAGCCATGGAAACGAATACATCTGTATAGAGCCGTGTATCAAAGCCATGCAAGGATCCTTGTCGAGACTATATGAAGCCCGTAAACGTCCCTTTAACGGCCTTGAAAATACAAATCCTAAACTCGAAACATTGTAAATCAGCAACCCAGAAACAAGGCCGTCAGTTGGACTTTCTTCCCTTCAAATGCGACGCCTGCCAAGGGATCTTTTGCCAGGTGCTACAGGGTTGAGTTTAGGGTTTCGGGGTTTCAGCTTCAGAGCCTAATGTAGAGGCCTTAATAATTAGAATAGGGTTTTGGGTGTTCCCTATTATACTTATAGTATAAGATACCCCCAAACCTATTCTAATTATTAAGGCCCTTACATTACAGGGTTTAGCATTGGTTAAGCATTCGGGTCTTAGTGGCTGTTTTCGGTTGTGAGTGGTCTTAAGCTTCATGAGTTCAGAGTCTTAGAGTTTACGGTAGTACCCGTCTGTCCTTTTGTATTTCGGGGGTGTCCTTCTTAAGAATGACAAAGAGAGAAAAGGGGGTGCTCCGTTTATTAGAGGGAACATAGGTCAAGAGGTTCAGACTGAACTTCAGTGACTGTGCACCAGACGCTTCAAGTCTTAGGTTAAGTACAAGTTGTGAAGGGACTTTTTGCAGACCTTCGGATTCAAGTGACTTTGGGGCTTTCAGTTCAGGGTCTAGGATTTAAGATTTGAGGTTTAGGGAAGTTTAGGGATGGGATTGAAGATTTCGGGTCAGGGTTTAGGATTGAAGCGCTAAGGGTTCAAGGATTTTAGGCCTTTGGCTGCCGGAATGTAGGGTTTGGGGCATCACGGCGTCAGGCTAAAGGGCTTTATGGGAAAACGCAAAAACATCGGGTTAATGTGTGATATTGGGCCTCTCAATCCTAAGCCGGTATTAGGGTTCAAGCTTCCCGGAACCGCCGAAACAGTGTTGGGGATTGAATGCAGCACTATGGGCGCATACATAATGTATCCTAACGTCCCTAGGCCACACGAATTCATCAAGAAGTCTTAATCCAGTTTCATCAAGGAAACTCATCTAATCCCACCAACAAGTGCTGCAAATTTAAAGAATTTGTTTACTTCTATCGTCCTCTGGCGCCGCAATCGCAGGCAACACGAATGGTCATTTATGAGTCGCGACGGGTACCGCCAAACTTCCTGCGCAACCTTCCGTGCATGACTGGGTCCCTAGCCGTGCTGTTGGAGAGAACGCTGGAGGATAGAAGAGAGCGGTCGAGGAGAGCTGGCCGAGAGCCGACTCCTCAATGCGGTGGGTTTAGGGTTTAGGGTTTAGATTTCTGGATCATCTAAGCCCCGAATCTTGCTTCCTGGTGACCATGGCGCTTGTCTTGTTCCCAGGGCCAGGGTTCTTACTTTGACACTTATGCGGTTTAGAGTTTAGGGTTTAGTGTTTAGGGGTTAGGGTTTAGGGTTTAGGGTTTGAAGGCCATGCGTTTACAGTTTACAGTAACCCTAAACCCTAAACCCTGTAGGACAAAGGACTCCGGTGCCCCAAACCAACAGCATCCTCGTCTTGTGCAGGAGCGAAGGTCGGAACAATTGTGTAGAGGTCTGTTGAAGATCATATTCAAACTCGAGATCGTGCCCCTTAAACCCTGGGCCCTTATAGAAGGCCTTCCAGAAACCCTTCAACAAAAGCACAGAATGCGAAAGCCAGGAGCACTTTGCCTATGCCAGTCATAACTGCCAAAGGGCAAACAGCAGCTCTGTACAGGCCCGGCCTTGCGGAGGAGTTTAAGCATCAGAGGTTTAGGGTTCTGGGTACTTGTTAAGGGATTTAAGTTTAAGTTACCATAACAAACTTTAAAACGAATCATATTACTTACTAAAGATCCTTATTCTGGTACCTTATTCCTCAGAAAGAACTCTACTTACTATAGATCCTTATTCTGGTACTTTCTTTCCTGAAAAAGAACTCAGTTTTGTGAAGGTTTTGCTGGCTTTTGTTGTTGGGTTCAGGGCCAAGGTCTCTGGCTCGGGGTTTACGGTTAGGGTTTTGAATCTGGTGTTTGGGGTTTGGGGTTTAGGGTTTAGGGTTTTGAATCTGGTGCGTAGGGTTTAGGGTTCAGGATTTACGGTTAGGGTTTTGAATCTGGTGCGTAGGGTTTGGGGTTTAGGGCTCGGGGTTTACGGTTAGGGTGTTGAATATGGTGCGTAGGGTTTGGGGTTTAGGGTGTAACAATTTTTGTGTAGTGGCACGTGGGCAGTGGCAGTGACTACGGGTAGTTTGGAGGTTAGTGTGTACAGAAATCCTAAACTTTTCACCCTGAACCCTAAGCCCTAAACCCATTCAAAAGCCCGGAGAGCAGCTTAGGGTCTTTGGGATTAAGCACCGGGGTTTGGTGATAAGAGCTAGGCTCTGGCAAAGTCTTGGTGGAGGGAAGTTGAGGCTTGAAGCCGCCAGGCCTGAAGCAGTTGATACAGCTTACCCAGAGGGTCCATATACACTACCTATGGAATTAGGCCCCCAAAAAGCCATCCCTATTTTGGTTTTGGGGACCTAATTCCATAATGGTAGTGTATGTGGGACCCTCTGGGTTAGAATTCAGGAGTTGGCAGACATGGGTAAATCCGAAACGCTAGTCTGTGCTTTAGTTTTTGGGGTTGAGGGTCCCAGTTCAGGTTCAGGGATCAGGGTGAGGATTGCAGGCTTCGGATTACGGGTTTGGTCGTTGACCTGGGGGCATAGTCCGGGTTTAGGATTGTTCGATGCCTACGGTAGTCCGGTAGTGCGCAGATATAGAGTGCCGCTGGGCGTGTGGCTGAGCATTGCTGTTTGGAGTTTACTGATGTGATTCTTCACCCTAAACCCTAAACCCTAAACCAGCTGTCAAAAAGAGGCGGCATCAGGGGAGCAACAGGTGGTGATCGAATTTCGGGCTCCAGGATGGTCAGCCGTAGGGTTTCGCTAGAGGGTTGCCCGTTTCCTTCAACCTTTTGCTTCCGAAATGTCAAGCCCCAAGTCCTCGGCCCTAATAAGGATCCTACTATTTAGGGTACTATATTAGGGTCCCCTATTTTCGGATAATCTATCGGAAAAAACCCAAAGAGGCTTGCAGTGTGGTGTTTAGGGCCTAGGGCTTTGCTCGTACTTCCAGACCCGCTCTGCTCGTACTTCCGGACCCCACGCAGTTCTAAGTTTCTTGTCACAGTCAAGCGGCCGTTATGAAGGCAGACTTCTGAGGCATATACTGTAGAGGCCTTAATAATGAGAATGGGGTTTCGTGGGTTCCTTATTTTTTAATTATAGCATAATATACCCCAAGCCCGATTCTAAATATTAGGGCCCCTGCATTAGTTATCTCACAATTCCGAAACCAAGCTCCGAAGACTGAGCCCTGTAAACCCAAAGCTCTAAACCACCGGAAAAAACCCTAAACCCCGCTATGTCCCCTGAAACCGCCACTAAACTTTAAACCCTAAACCCCAAACCCCCTATATACCCTAAACCCTATAAACCCTAAATCCTAAATCCTAAATCGCACAGGTCCTCATATGCCCCATGTGCGACTGCACAGTGCGCATGCGGGCTGACGAGGACTGGGACCTGTCTTCGGCTTTCCTCCTTTGAAGCCCCAACCTCTTGAAACCCCCACGCCCCGCAAGCGACACCCCTAAACCACATGAGCAGCAAAAGCCAGTAGCCTCATTTCTAGTGATCCCTGCCGTCCTCAAGCCGAGCTGCATGAACCTTTGTCTCCGGCAGCCCTTCAATTCGAGGTTTTGGGACTTTTGGGTGTTAACTTGAATTCCTCGAGCTGTTTAGCAGCTTAGCAAGACTCGAAGTATCCCTTGTTATGTACACGCCAGTTCAGGCTGCCCGGGGGCACTTAGTCGAAAGCTTCAAAAACAAAGCCCACCTTGAAGACACCACCAGTACCCCAACACACCCAACCGCAATGTGCAAAAGCTCAGTACTCAGAAGTCCGCTGCATGGGAAAGCACTGCACCTCCCATAAACAGCTCGACCTCCATCAATCACTCAACATACCCTAATCCCTAAACCCTAAACCCTAAAAAAGGAACCCTAAGATTTTAGGGGTTCATGTTTAGAATCCTATAAGGTACAGTAACACCTTCAAGGACTATAGAGAGCCCTGGGAACTTAAGCGCTGATGTTGCAAATTTGAGCCCGGGACTTTGCAGCCCTAACGCCCCAGACCCTCCCTCTCCTCATCCCAAAGCCCGAAAGGAAACTAATGTAGAGCTGCTTATGGATCCCTCCTACAAGCCTTTGTAAAGCTTGAAAGGATCCCAGAGTCTTCCAAATCGTACCACGCTAAGCCCAGCTTCGGATGCAAAAGTTACGAAACAGTTATACCGACCCCTTAAGCGATCCTATGGCATAGATAGAGAACCCGCAGAACCCCGTAGACTTTCCCGGAGAGCCCAAAACACCTTAATTCAACAAGACACCTTTAAGTCGTCATGACATTAATCCTTCTGTATACCTGTGAAGTAAGAGGTATTCGGCCCCTTACACGCAACAGCTAGAACACCCCCTGAGGAACCCTAAAGCCTTATAGACCTGAGGACCCCAACATCACCTGGGAGCGGCACTTTAACCAGGGCTGTAAGCAGCGGCTGCCGTCGAAGACGGGACCCAGGCAGGGCTCTACGAGTCTACTGCGAGTTTAGGACCTCGGCTTCAGGGATTAGGGAGGCTTACTATGAAGGTAAGTAGAATGGTTATAATAATGTCAAGGTTTTGGTGTGCGGGTTCTTTACGGGTTCTACAAGATTTGCCATGCTTTTTCTTCAATAGTACGATTGAGGAGTTTTAGGGTTTCCGGCCTGGTTTGGATGTTTGGTGCTCCTTTTTGGGTGGAGTGCGGGGTGAGAGGTCGAGTGTTCGGGGCTTTGGGGCTTAGACTTGCCTGGACCCCAAAAGTATGTAGAATAATAGCCTTTTATAGGTTTTGGGCCATTGTTTTACCGACTTTTGGAGGTTTAGGTAGAGTTTAGAGTTGCGGTTTTGGTTCGCAATCAATAATCTGGGGCTTGTGCTTATCTTGTTAGGGGCAACAAATCCCTGAGCTGAATCCCAAGTATAGTCTCTGTTGTAGTTGATGCAGGGGTTTAGGCCAGTGACTACTGGATCCGACCCCATATACTTGGTTGAACGAAAGAACTCAATTGAACTGCACTAGAGACGGCAGGGTGCTGCAGCGCAGTATCACAGCAAACCCCATGTCCCAAGCCCTCAACCTTAACCAATCAGCGAAAAAATCCTTAAGCCTGAACCTTGTAAAACCCTCTGCTGCGATAGACGGTGCTATAAACCGTAGTAAATCCCTGATGAACCCACATCACAACTCCTAATTACCCAACATGGTAGTTTCCTAAACAGTTTCCTGGCCCCTTTGTTCGTGAGCTTACCAGGCGCTGCCCAGTGGCCGGCTGTAAGGAGAAGCCCGGCGTCTGCATTTGGGCTTGCGCGTTTCAATAAGGGGCTTCAGGGTTTAATACGGGTGCTATAACGGTGTTCTTGAGTTGATTCTTGAGGATCTTTTGGTTGTTGGGTTCAAAGTCTTCGGTTTGGGTCTTGGGGCTTAGTGCTTGCGGTTTAGGGTTTGGTGCATTTCGGGTCTGTAGAACGTACGGACTTTTGTGTGGGTAGAACGTACAGGCTTCTTGGCTCGAGGGTGTGGCAGACCTGACAGAAGTGAACAAGAATTGAGGGAATCGTGCACAAACCCTAAACCCTAAACCCCTATGTACGTAGAGCCTCTATGCTCTATTTGACGGATGCCTTTCTTGTCTACAAGACTATGTACCGGAATTTGCAGAAGGATTTAAATTCTCAAAAATTTACACATTTTAAATTCTTTTTTAAAAAAAATATATATTTAAAGTTTACATTTTTTTCAATTTGTAAAACTTTCAACAAGGAAAGTTTTAAGAATTATGTATTTTTTGTAGTTTTTACATTTTTAAAAAGGAAAGTTGTAAACAAAAATAAAACAATAAATCGAGGTCCTGGAGATCGACACAGGAGTTTGGAGAATGATTTATGTAACAATTTCAACATTTTGCAAATTTGAAACTGTACATATTCAAAATTTTAAAAAAATAAATTTTCTCAAATTTTCAACAAAGAGGGGGTTTAGGGTTCAGGGTTCTTAATAGCAATGCTATTACAATACTTGATGGTATTATTTTGGTCTAGTGGTTAACAGACTTCCAGTAGCAGAGATATCACACAATACTTAGTAGAGTTATTTGTGATTTATGTGTTCCAACCTGTTGAGTAGGATTCTTGCCAGCACGGCTGTAACAATACTTCAGTGTGTATTCTGATCTACTGGTTGCTAGATTGTGTTTTGAAGGACTTCCAGTAGCAGAGATACCACACACTTAGTACAACTATTTTTGATTTATGCGTTCCAACTTCTCTTTCGTAGGATTCTTAACAGCAAGGCTATAACAATACTTCATGGCATTATTTTTGCGTCCTGGTTGCTAGACTGTGTTTTGCAAGACTTCCAGTAGCAGAGATATCACACTCTGAATCCTAAGGCCGAAACCAAGAGACTAGAATCCCACGAAGCAGAAGTTGGAACACATAAATCAAAAATAATTCTACTAAGTATTGTGTGATATCTCTGCTACTGGAAGTCTTTCAACCACTAGACCAAAAGAATACCACCAAGTACTTTTATAGCCTTGCTATTAAGAATCCTACGAAGCAGAAGTTGGAACACACAAATCAAAAGTAATTTTACTGAGTATTGTCTGGCATCTCTGCTGTTGGACTTCATACTAAAGGCCAAATAAAACCTATTGAAACCAAAATCATAGCACTAAGTACTGTTTCAGCTTCGACATTAAGAAGTCCAGTCCAACGGGCGGCCGTCACATAGAGCACAAAGGTTCAACCCACAAACCTCTATAGCCCTACACCCCACACGCTTAGACCCTATGAACCCTTAGCCCTATAACCCCTAAACCCTGGGCTGCTTCCTTGGATGATAACCTCCCGAGCCCCAAACCCTGAGCCCGCGAACCCGAGGAGGTTTTCAGGAAGTATCGTCGTTTGCAAGGTGGGAACGAAGCCCTAAACCCGACCTAGACCTGCCAAACATAAGGTCAAATAATGGCCAACATCCATAAAAGGCTATCCGGCTAATATAACTATAGTATAACGGCCCCAAAATCTTATTCTGATTATGAAGGCCTCTGTATTAGTCTACATACTTTCAAGGTCCAGGTAATCCTGAGCCCTGAACCTTCGGGCTGCATCAAGAGTTTCAGGCTCCGTGACCCAGGCTCTGAACTGTTTATGTTATCTGTGGAAGTGTGGGGTTTAGGGAGTTTAGGGCGTAGGGCTTTACGGCATTCGTTAGGGTCTGGGGCAAGGCTTGCACAAATGCACTTCGAGATACCGAGCGCCTGGGGAGATAGGGCCTCATTTAGGGCAACCATACGCCTTACTCTAAGTGCATTTACTTTGGCTCGAAAGTACCGCTTTAGGAACTAAATATTTTAAGGCCAGAGTGTAGGCTATGCCATGACTATGGGGGTAGATGGACCCTTACACTGACGACATTGACGAGGAGATACCAGGTTACCACAGCTCATTGAGGCAGCGAGCAATTTTTCAAGAACACTCCAAAGCTTATACTGGAACACACGTAGACACGAAGGTGGACTGTCATTACCTTTACTACCTCAGCCCTGGTAAGGGCGATATATGCTGAGGGGACGCCCTATCACCTTTTCTTCAAGTTGCGTGTAAGGTGTTGCGTGGTTCCTGTGTTGTGCATTAGCGCTCAACTGTGGTGAATGGAGACTATGTAGCCCGTTATGAGGGCTTTCCGTTGATGTTCTTTTTCGCTCATTCATGTCATGCCTGACTTCGCCGAGCTTCGAAGTGATACGGCTTATATAGTGCTCAGTGTTTCAGTTTTAAGGTCTAGGTTTGTGAAGCACTGTGCTTTTAGGCTATTATTGGCGGTAGGGTAGTGGGCCAAAGCCCAGAACTCAAATGCGCACACGGCAGCGGTGGGGTTTCATGACATGGTGACCTCAGGGTTTGGGTATTGGGGTGTGTCGTTTAGACTTCCCAATCTGTTGAACTCCCAGAGCTGTCAGGCCTTTATGTAGATTGGTCTTTAGGAGCTAGGATTTGCGGTTCGGGCTTAGAAAGCCCAACTCCGAAAGTCTGGCTGAGGCTCGGACCTTCGAACAAGTTCGACTGTCCGCGCTGTAATCAGACGGTCTGCCTGAAACACCGCTTCGAGGATGCACACGACTGCAGGTGGTGGACTTGGCGTGGTTTGCCTTAGGGATCCAAGGATGCACATTTTATGGCTTTTGGGCCGAAAGATTTAACATGCTATCCACGGCTTTTTTTGTGCCTAAGGGTAGCATTAAGGCTTGCATGGCGCTCTTACAGGGTCTAGGGGTTGACCGTTTGTGTTGTATGAAGGTTTGTGAAGATAAGTTCTGAGCGATCGTTGTTTGTGTTGCTTGAATCTTGGGGTTATGGAGTGATAATGGCAACACTGAAGGTTTAGGGCTTTTTCGATGCAGATCTCAGGGTTTGGGCAGTGTCGAGCGGTTTTTGGCGTTGGGGGCCATTGTTGCCTATGTCTGTCAGATCGGTGACGCAAGGTTTGGGCGATCTAACACAATGGAACCAGCTCACAAAAGATACTAGGGTTCTAAGGCTTCGGATTAAGGAAGTGCTCTTGAGATGCCAAAAGTCTGGAGAACTTGCAAGTATAATAGATTAGAGTTTAGGCCTCAGCACTAGTCCATACTATTGCAGGTATACTCCCCAAGCCCAGTTTGCTTTACTATTGCCCCAACGTTAGAAAAACGTCTGCCGTGGACCATAAGCCCGTGAAGCTACGTTTCTTCAACAAGAAGCAAATGCTGTATGTATGTATGTATGTATGTATGTTTATAATTATACGTACATATATATATATATATATATATACTCAATGAAGCGATTACTTGTTCAAGCACCTTGAGCCGTAGGGTTGTCCTTCAAGTTTCAGGCCCCCGGCACCACCGGGGCGCAGCCGCCCCGCAGCGGCAGCGGCCGCGGCGGCGTCGGCGCCGGCGCCGGCGTCCGCAGCCATGAATCCGCCCTCTGCCGGGACTGCCTTTGGGGTGAAATATGGAAGCCTGAATAGATCGCAATAGCACACAGTAGTCGTTCAGGTTTCTGAGCAATGGTTATAGATATAGTATAATAAGAATATATATATATATATATCCATCACCCTAGTCTGATTCTTACGTCTTACGGCCCCCGGTTCATTGAGGTTATAGGTCGGTGCTTTTTTTGCCTAATTATTGAAGGCTCTTTTAGGTTTATCGGGCTTTAAGCTTAGGGTTTATGGGTTTGGGTTTGAGTTGCAGATGGAGTAGGGCTTCAGGGCTTTCGGATTTTGCAAGGTTGGAGATGGCAGGCCTCAGGATTGGGATTGCCACACAGACCTAGTCTAGAAGCCACATTTAAAAAAGACCCCGAGGCGCTATTCCAAGAAATCGGAATCATTGAGGCCTATAGTAAGGGGTCAGGAATGGGTTTCCATCCTTGGTCAATATTCCCTGTTCGTGAGCCATCGGAAACATAGGAGAACACAATGAACAACCATGAAAACCATGATTTGAATTTGCAAGCCAACAAGCCAGGGTGGCGTCAAGCGCCGCACATAAAATTTGAACATCAAGGTATGTGTGGTATTGTTTTAATTTGTTTTCCAATGCTTCCTGGTCCTAGCGCGTGTTTCTTGCTGTTTGCCCACCGTTTCCTGGTCCTTTGGATCCATCGAAGCCCCGTCTAGCAGTAGCAGCAGGGACGGGAGCCTTCGCTGCGACTGACATAGGCACTCGGGCTCCTTCGCTCCCGCAGTGCATGCAAGCCAATCCCTCTCAGCGAGTTTACACCCGCAAAACGCTGTGGCCCAGGAACGAAAATGGGAGTTTCCGAAAATGGCGGACCCTAATATTGTACCCTCAAGAGTCGGACCCTTATTTTAAGGTACCCCAGAATAAGGTACCCCCCCCCCGCCCCCTGAGATGTAACCTGGGCGTGTATCCCCTCGCAAGGCGTACAGGAACACAGACACACAGGAGTCTCCTTTTCCTACAGGCGCACGGCTGTAGTCAGTACTCTGCTAGAACCTTGANTACAGGAACACAGACACACAGGAGTCTCCTTTTCCTACAGGCGCACGGCTGTAGTCAGTACTCTGCTAGAACCTTGAGCAACAGGCATAGATATATGCAAGTGATACGTGAGACAGGAAAGGCACCTGGATGTGTAACATCAGTGTTTCAACCAGGCACAAATTTAAAAACACGTAGAACTGCATAGCCGTAGAGTCGGCAGTCTATATAGCCTGTTATCGCCCAAGCGAATTAAGAGCGGAGTGATTGAGCTACAATGTGACTTGAGAGAACTGTACTTCTCTAACCTGGAGGCAGCTGTTATAAAGCAGACAAAAACAAACGCAACGGATCTTCTTTCAAAACTCATTTGAAAAAGTGCCCACATGGTCAGTATGGAGAGGTCTTCCTTTCGTATGACGTGTTCTATGCACTTCTATAACTCCACGTGATGCCAGCAGAGGCTGCGTGTGGCAGGAAGAGTCGCATAGGATGAGTATCTTATCAAAAGATAAGTTTCTCATAACATCTTGGCAAGATCATGAGGAAGTTCCTTCTCCTGTGAAAAGCATCTTCCGTCAGAAATGAAATAAGGTTCCAGATGGGTACCTTCTCCAGTAAGAAGC
>BGNK01005030.1:0-40615 GCA_003297005.1 Symbiodinium sp. clade A Y106 | reverse complement strand
CAGTCACCGGACCAATCATCGACAGAACCAATCCACTCACCATTCCAGTCCTGTTCTTCCAAAGACCAGTCATCATTCAACCAGTCATCCGGACTCCACTGATTCCATTCATCATACCACTCTGCTCCACTTCCTTGTTCCTCTTCCATCAACGCGGACATTCTTCCTTTTCCTTTAGGGCATTCCTTGCTCCAGTGGTTCGGATCACCACACAGAAAACATCCTTGTCCTTTTCCTTTNAACGCGGACATTCTTCCTTTTCCTTTAGGGCATTCCTTGCTCCAGTGGTTCGGATCACCACACAGAAAACATCCTTGTCCTTTTCCTTTTCCTTTCATTCCTTTTCCTTTACCTTTTCCCTTGCCTTTTCCTTTGCTCTTTCCTTTTCCTTTGTATCCTTTGTACATTCCTTTGCCCTTGTATCCTTTTCCTTTCCTCTGAAACATTCCTTTTCCTCCATGATAACCTTTTCCTTTCATTCCTTTCTTTCCTTTCAATGCTCCTATGTCCATGTCGGCTTGACCTCCATGATCACTCTTACCACTCGGGACGGTCAGGTGTCTGCTCTTGATGTAACTGTAGATAATTTCCAGTGCTTCATTGAACGTGTTGATATTCCTGACATTCAACCTCAGGTGCTGCTGCAGTGGAACAACAGTCTTCTGCATTAGCAACGTAACAAGCAGGTCATTGTCAAGCGGTCTTCCAGTCGTCCTCTCATGTCGATTCTTCAATATGATGAACTCACTCAGATCACTCTCCAAGTGGTCACTTCTCAATCTGAAACCTATGATCTCATTCAGGAGATTCGTGGATCTTGCTCTTTCAGGCAGCGAGAACTGACTATGCAATCGCCTCCAGATCTCAAATCCATTCTCTGTGTCTTCATTCCGCACAATCGCTCGNTCGTGGATCTTGCTCTTTCAGGCAGCGAGAACTGACTATGCAATCGCCTCCAGATCTCAAATCCATTCTCTGTGTCTTCATTCCGCACAATCGCTCGCGCGGCGCCATCAGTGATTTGCGCCAGCATGTGTGCCAGTTGTCTAGAGAACAGTGAAAGCTGATCATTCTGGGTACGATTCTGCTGCACATTGAACGCCTCACACAGATCGTCAGTGATGGCTACATTCGATCCCCCATTAGCAGTTATTTAGCCAACGGTTTGTACAGTCCTACATATCGCTTCAGCTGCCACGACCAATCTTCCCATTTCTCCAATTCTCCATGGTAAACGGGTGGCGGAAATAATTTGATTTCTCCGCCAATCCNCAGTCCTACATATCGCTTCAGCTGCCACGACCAATCTTCCCATTTCTCCAATTCTCCATGGTAAACGGGTGGCGGAAATAATTTGATTTCTCCGCCAATCCCACGAGTTCCAAACTCCAGTCTGTCTCAGTCTTTCTCTCGAAACCGAGTGCTCCGCTACCATGCAAAATTCAATGATACAATTCACACTCCAGGGGATACCAGAGATCAATCACTTTCCCCAGTCACACCCAAGCAGACATTCCTTTGTGACNTGCAAAATTCAATGATACAATTCACACTCCAGGGGATACCAGAGATCAATCACTTTCCCCAGTCACACCCAAGCAGACATTCCTTTGTGACGTCAAGCCTTGGTCCAGTCTTGAGCCAAAAGCCATTCGGCATTGTAGCATTCTCAAATGCATCATGACATTAAGGTGCATCATTGGGCTCGTGTCATTTCACAGAGAGAGAGAGAGAGAGCGAGAGAGAGAGAGAGAGAGAGTGAGAAAGAAAGAGAGAGAGAAGAAGGGCCATTGTGTTGTGTAGCTCCAGTGCTGCTCACCGCTTTTGCTTTCGGGGGGATGTTGACGTGGCTGTAGATGCTGCTGTGACATGACCGTGCTGGTCGTTGTCCATGAACTCTGAAGGACTGGAGGACGTGCGGTGGCGGCACCTCGATGAGGCCGAAGGCTGCCGGCCTGTACCGTGAAACTGGAGATTCTTGCTTTGCCAGATGAGTGTAGGCAGTGGCAGCAGGGCATGATATAGTCGAGCGGTTAGGGAAACATAGCGGAATCTGACCCGTCGCAACGAAGCACTGAACGGTACTGTGGTGGATGTGGGCTTGTGAATAGTCAGACTGGAACAGGACGTACACTACAGATTCGACGAATGTAGCGTGCAGCAGCAGCATCAGCAGCAGCAGCAGCACAGTCAAAGAGGATGACAACATACAGCGAATTGCAATGGATCGGAACAGCTCATGTATCCTCTCAGAAATGGATACCACCAAATACTTTCCCGGTAGAGCATGATAAGGCGTGTGATACCAACGTGACAAATACAGAACTGGATGTCGTCTGGTGGAATACAAGGAATGCGACGGAATTCAAGCACTAGTGCATCCGGGGTCGAAGACGATTTTCTGCTTGGAAGGGGCCCCAGAACCACGGGCTTACCACGCAGCAGCAGAGTGGCGGCAGCAGCTGGTGCTCTTTGGCGGTGAGGCTCGGAGATCGGGATACAAACAAGCACAAGAGCACGGCATCCGAGCAAGATGAGTTGTAGAGACAGTGCGGAGACGGAGGGACGCTCCGAGCAGGTGCGGAGCCCCTTCAGTGGCTACGAGGCGAGGGTCCAAGAGTCCAAGGTCCAAGCGCGTGCCTTTGAACTTTAAAGGTGGAGCGAGACACTTGGCTCCTGGACCTGTCTGGGCTCCTTGGAGAGCACAGCATAGCCCGATCCCGATCTCTCGGCTCGGCTTTGGCTCAGGTCCTGGAGGCGCCTCAATGCCGAGTTCCCCGTAGGCGCTCGCGGGGGCGGAAGGGTCCCTGAAACCCGACGAACCTACACATGCCGTAGAGCTGTCGGATAGGCTTGCAGACTTCGCAAAATGAAGTCAGGGAGCCTTGACGCACAAACTTTCAGGGAATCTCGGGAAACCCGAGGGTTGGGTTTATTGGGGTTTAGGGTGCCCATCTGGGTCCGCTTCACAGCTGCCCGTGTGGAGTTCAGCGTGAAGTTGTGGAGCTGAAGCCGAAACGTGCAAGCCCTGAAAACCCGCCCCCGTTCCGATCGTACTGTACAGCGTAAGAACTGCTCAGAGTTTCGGGGGGAGTTCAGAGTTCAGGCCAGGAGCCCCTCAGGCCGCAGCCGAGCATCGGCCGCCGTTGTCTCGGATCGTTTCCTTTGCATCAGCGGTGGCTACGAGCTGGCGGCAGGTAGGGCTGCGGAGTGTTTAGGGCTAAGAGGCCGCTAAGGGGTTTAAGTCGGTTTGAGGTTAAGGAGCTTCAGGGATTCGGGGTCGAATGTTCAGGCATCTGCAAGAACTGCAGACAGGCCGTCATCAGCATCAGGCTCTGACACGAGGCTTTCTGAGTGTGGCACTGTAGAGCTACCGGACTGCATCGGACTGCTAGATGCTTTAAGGCTTTGCCTTCTGACCGTCGTCTTCCCGTCTTCTCTTCTTGCTGGATGGGCCGTCCTTGCAATGCGAAGGCCTCGCCGCACCGATGGTCCAGCTGCCGGGCCGCAACCTCCTTTCCTTTCCCCCCTTTCTTGTAAATAGCAAGGCCTCCAAATGTAGAATCCTGCCTCATTGTGATCATGATCGCAACGATGCTGTCGCCTCGGTCTGTTGATGCTTCTTGTGGTAATTATGAGGACGAGGATCTGAGTCGGATGATCATGGTGATGGTGTTAGCAATGATGTCAGCTGATCTGCGGGCCAATTGACGGCACTGCAGGCTGCAAATTTGCGCGGACCTCTGGATGCTGGATTTGCTGAATCCTGTGCGCCTGGCTTGTGATCGGTTTGACCCTGGAGCAACTCGTTGCTCCATGCAATGCTGTCTGCCAGGACGGCGGCTGGAGCAAGGCTTGCGACACTCGGCGTTCCGGGCGCCTGGCCGCGCAAGCAGCACTAGAAGATCAGTCCGGTGGACGTTCAAGCAGTTCGAGCATCCTTGACAGGACGCCATGGCAACAGTCCTGCATGGCGGCAAGACGCTGCTGATCTTCGGTGGCCACGATGGCTCACAGTTGAATGAGTTTGGAGACCCGACGGGAGGCGAGCGAAAGCCCAAAGCAGAAACCAGAGCCGACTGATTGCATCCCTTGGTGAGGCTACGCGCCACCCTCGGACACCCTTGGCGTCCGCTTCCGTGCGGATGGAACTGTAGTCACGGCCAGATATGCAGGCGAGAGCGCTGGGAACCAGGCGCCGCTTTCACGAGTAGACTCGAGCTTGTTCAAATCATTCGTTCTACCGTGCCGGCTCGACATGAGAGTGATGCTGATTGTTGTGCTCGCCCTTACCTCATCTCTTACTCTCTCGCTCCCACTCTCACCTTCACTCCCATCTCTTCTGACTCTTACTCACATCCCTTCTCACTTCCACTCACTCTCACTCTCCTCCTCTCATCGCCGCTGCTCTCACTTCATGAAATGCTTCAGACATGCTTGACCGCGAAGCTCGTGCAGAATGAAAGCATATGTCCTCAGAATGCGTGGATTGCCGTTGCTTGCAAGATTCTGGCAAGCTGCCATCACAATTCAACCTGTCTTGCCAAGTTAGATGCGACATGCCAAACTCGCTGAATCCATCGGCGTCTTTTCCTCTTTGGTGGGTCGAAGAATCCAAAGTACCTTTCAGAACCTGAAAACCTGTGACACGTTGCCACCCTTAAGACTTAAGATCCCAGTGCCCGTTCTCGGCTCAGTCCAGCTTCTCTGCTCTGGTGGCGTCACACAGCCCCGAGCGCGTGGTCGCGCTTGGGGGGGCGGGCACGGGCGCCTTTCCTGAAATGGGAAAAGCTCGTAAAGGTGCTCTGAGCAGATTTCACCGGTGTCGAGTTTCGTTTTTGCAGGGTCCAGGTTTCACCCAGGGTGGAGCCGATGCTCATGCTGTGTTGCGCTCGTGCCGAGACGACAACGGCGATCGACGGACATGGAAGCTCTCCACTTTGCAGCTATGCTGGCAGGCACAACATAGTTGCGAATGTTGCCGGGTGGCGCTTGATGGCTAAAGAAGGTTGTGATGTGAAACAGGGCTGAGCCGAGCATGTCATATGCCGAGGTAAACTCAACTATACTGTGGAAGCTCCATTTCTTTCCCTGATTGAGGCGGAAGAAGTGGAGCACTTGGATGCTTTGCAAACCACTGGGCGACCGGACGCCGCGTGGTAGGCTTGCTGTGGCTTGCTGGCCTTTGTGGATAGGACATGCAGTACAGCAACATTGTTACACTGACAACAATGGTACTGTATGTCCAGATGCGTGCAGGTACCATTAATGGTGCGGTCGGGGCTAATAAGGGACCTGGGAAGGATACTGTTACTTCCGTGAGAAGGGATGCTAGGAGATGCAGCCTATAACCCATTTATCCGTTGTACCCTGTTTGGAGGAGAGCAGATCACTTTGCGGCCTGCGGCGCGTTGCCAGCGGGTTTGCTTGGGAGGAAAACAGGATCTTTACGGCGCTACGCTGCCTCGAAGAGTGGACGAGAAAAGGATGCGCCTTGGAAATGCGTGGCCTCGTGGCACAGGCAGAGGGCTCGGAGGTCGCTGAGCCGGCCGCAAAGCGATTGCGGACTGAGAGTGAGCACAGTGAGAGTGAAGGCCAGTAGAAGGAGCGAAGACGGAACAAACAGAACACAAAATGACAAGGAAAGCAGAGATTCCGTTCGAGGCGTCAGGGGCAGCAGACTGTTTCACACTTCACGGAGGCCGTGACAGGAAAAGAGAGGTGGGCAACGGCAAGGGAGCTCCAGGCAGATGCTTCGACTTTTCAGCCCCTGTGTCCAACCTTTGCAGGGAACTAATCCATAGAAGAAGGCGATACGCTGCGTTCATGCATGAGGGTGCAAAGTCTTGTGGGCCCAAGCCTAAACTTAAACCTACCCTAAGCGGCCCTGACCTATACGCCTTTGGACGCCTGGCTCGAACGAATCTGGAGCTGTGTGACCGTCACATACCGAACCGGATTGCCGCAGGCTTGGCAAGAGCATGCCTAGAGCCACAGGCTATACTATAGTGGCTATAGGTCTCTCGCTTGCTTCGGCAAACTCTTCTTCCCTTGATCATAGCCCAACGGCAGGCTGGCAGGCGGCATGTTCCACATGGTCTCCGACGAACTGGAAGATAGGCTGGTGGGAGCCTGTAGGCTTTGCCGAGAAGCAGATAGAAGCCGAAAGTGGCGCGCAAGGACATGCCTCATACAGCAGCCCCTTCGACAAGCGCCGACAGCTTCGATGCTGGGATTGCATCTGTCTCCCAATATCTATGCATGCATGTATGCATGCAGGGATGCCTGCATGCCTGGCTTGTGTGCGTAAAATAGACAGACGGATTTACAGACAGATAATTGGATCGGATAGAGAGATAGGGAGATAGAGTGATGGAGAGATAGAGAGATAGACAGATATAGACATAGAGATAGGGAGAGAAGGAGATAGATGGATAGGTAATTACATAGATGGGTAGGTAGATAGACACGTATATGGATAGAGAGATCGGGAGGTAGAGATGTAGAGATATAAGGGACAGAGAGATAGATAGCGAGATAGAGGGCTAGATGCATAACGCGCTAGCTAGATAAAGATACAGAGAGATATACAGACAGATGTGTAGGCAGATGGATAGATACCTACATCGTTACATAGATATAGATATCGATATCGGTATAGATATCAATATCGATACTGATTAGATGTGGATTTATGTATGCATGGATCGAGAGATCGATAAATCGATCGACGGATGGATAGATGGACACACAATCACGTGCACACATCATCTCACACATGTATATACATATATATATCTATATATACATATATACATATATATATATATACACGGATATGTATATATATATATATATATGTATATATGTATATATGTATATATGTATATATGTATATATGTATATATGTATATATGTATATATGTATATGTATGTATATATATATATGTATATATGTATATATGTATATATGTATATATGTGTATATGTATATATGTATAAATGTATAATATGTATACAGGTATGCACACATCAATATCATATGTGTGTATACAAGTGAGCGTGTATGCACATGCACACGGGGATACACGCACGCATGCATACAGGCAGGCATGCATGCACGCACACCTACACACCTGTGAACTCCAACACAGACAGAGGACATGCACAAATGCACACAGACAGACCATGGACGGGCGTGCACATGTGCATATGTACATGCATTGAGATAGACAGTCAGACAGACAGCAGACACCCGCACAATCACGTTTTTTTCTTGCCGGTTGTTGCCTGCAACGAATCGTTCTCGCATGTTACGGAAGAGGCCACCTCAGAAGCTGCAGCACTGCAGCATCGTACTTTCGGGTACTGGACCAAGGCATTTCAATCTGACAGCGGGGCATTATGCGAATACGACGGCGTTGGACCATAGGCTGCAGGAGCTGCGACATGTGATGCATGCAGCTTTCAGTGGATGATCGTGACTGAGCTGTTGGTACAGCTTGGGAAGAAAGGACATGATCTTCATTTCGCCGGAAATCTTTGAGACATTGTGTGTTCCTATCCTTGCACTTTCTGCAGGCACGCCTCCGCCAGAGAAGCCAGACACACCACAACTGCTGCACATGCAATCCTCCTCGCTGGTGTCAGTGGCGCAGTGGCTTCGCACAATGACTTGCTAGGTGCGATTTTGCAGCAGAATCCGCGGTCCCAATCCGCAGGCCGGGGAGAGAGGATTAGACGGCGGGAGAGATGCTTCTGTGAGAAATCTGCCAGCTGTCGTGCCTTGAAGGTTTGTTGGTTTCCTTCTTCGGTGCCCAGACAGCCATGAATCTCTTCATGAAGCAGGCGGGGCCGCCGAGGTGTTCCGTCGCGGCAGTCAGACCGAGTCCCAGCCACTGAGCGACTGAGGGCTCGGAGCTGGAAACCGGTTTCGAAGCGTTGCGTTGCTGAGCTGACGTGTCACGAGAGCTCTGGAGATTCCTTGAAAGTCGACAGGGGCGGGTAAAGGGTTCAATCGCTGAAGCGTGAGATGAACTAGCGCACACGAAGTTCGCCGACGTCCGTTGCATTCCGGTAGGCCTCCCGTCGAAAAACTAAAAGTTTCGTTTTGAAAACCTTGGTGGTGGTCCAGCTTGCCGGGAAAAAAGTTTGCAATTCCTGCAAATCTGCGCATGCACGTGTGATCCACCCTCTGTCGCCCCTGCCTCTGGCGAGTGGTTCGCGAGTTGCACGGCGTCGCACGGCGGGTGCTCGAAGCACGTGGCCGTTGCAACTTTCGCCGTCACCGCAGCGGCAGGAAACGTTGGCCGAGGCTGGAAAGCAGACAGTCGCAGTGGCGGCATCCTATGGCACAAGGAACTGCACCTGGAGACCTGCTTGCAGCAGCCAGGGAGTGGTAAATGTGCACATGGTCGTCGAGGCCACGGGCACATGGATAACATGGGATCGCGCCGCGGGGATCGTCCTGGAGCAGTGGCGTCACGTGGTAAGGAAGCTTCTTCACTTCAGGCCATCCTGCTTCAGGAGTTGAGCGTCGTTGTGAGAAGATGCACTGAAGCTGTTCAGGATACTACTGCTGGTTGAATTCATCATCTTTACCTGTCGACCTGAAACTTGAGCATTGACAGACGGACATTCCATCTCTGCGAGCTTGAAGCCGGGATGCCGCACGGCTGTGCATTCATTCTGAAGCGGGCACTGATTCACGCGGCCAGCTTGAAGCCGGGATGCCACGCGGCTGTGCATTCATGTCCAAGCGGGCGCTGATTCAAACGACCAGCTTGAAGTCGGGATGCAGGGCGGCTGTCCATTCATGTCACAGCGGGTGATTCAAACGACCAGCTTGAAGCCGGGATGCCACGCGGCTGCAGCTTGAAGCGGGGATGCCACGCGGCTGTGCATTCATGTCGAGGCGGGCGCTGATTCAAACGACCAGCTTGAAGCCCGGATGCCACGCGGCTGTGCATTCATTGCCAAGCGGGCACTGATTCAAACGACCAGCTTGAAGCCGGGATGCCACACGGCTGTGCATTCATGTTCAAGCGGGCGCTGATTCAAACGACCAGCTTGAAGCCGGGATGCCATGCGGCTGTGCATTCATTTCCAAGCGGGCGCTGATTCAAACGACCAGCTTGAAGCCGGGGTTCCACGCGGATGTGCACTCATTTCCAAGCGGGCGCTGACTCAAACGACCAGCTTGAAGCCGGGATGCCACGTGGCTGTGCATTCATGTCCAAGTGGGCGCTGATTCAAACGACAAGCTTGAAGCCGGGATGCCACGCGGCTGTGCATTCATTTCCAACCGGGCGGTATGTCATAACGACCAGCTCGACGGGATGCCACGTGGCTGTGCATTCATTTCCGAGCGGGCGCTGATTCAAACGACCAGCTTGAAGCCGGGATGCCACGCGGCTGTGCATTCATTTCCAAGGGGGCGCTGCTTCAAACGACCAGCTTGAAACCGGGATGCCACGCGGATGCATTCATTTCCGAGCGGGCGCTGCTGCATGCGACCAGCTTGAAGCCGGGATGCCACGCTGCTGTGCATTCATTTCCAAGCAGGCGCTGCTTAAAACGACCAGCTGCAAGCCGGGATGCCACGCGGTTGTGCATTCATTTTCCAAGTGGGCGCTGATCCAAACGACCAGCTTGAAGCCGGGATGCCACACGGCTGTGCATTCATTTCCAAGTGGGCGCGGACCCAAAGGACCAGCTTGAAGCCGGGATGCCAGGCGGCTGTACATTCATTTCCAAGCGGGCGCTGATTCAATTGACCAGCTTGACGCTGGGATGCAGGGCGGCTGTGCATTCATTTCCAAGCGGGCGCTGATTCAAACGACCAGCTTGAAGCCGGGATGCCACGCGTCTGTGCATTCATTTCCAAGCGAGCGCTGATTCAAGGGACCAGCTTGAAGCCGGGATGCCACGCGGCTGTGCATTCATGTCCAAGCCGGAAATGATAGAAACGACCAGCTTGAAGCCGGGATGCCACGCGGCTGTGCATTCAATTCCAAGCCGGCGCTGATTCGAACGACCAGCTTGAAGCCGAGATGCTACGCGGCTGTGCTAAAATGTTCAAGCGGGCGGTGATTGAAAGGGCCAGCATGAAGCCGGGATGCCACGCGGCTGTGCATTCATTTCCAAGCGGGCGCTGATACAAACCACCAGCTTGAAGCCGGGATGCCACGCGGCTGCGCATTTATTTCCAAGCAAGCGCTGTTTAAAACGACCAGCATGAAGCCGGGATGCCACGCGGCTGTGCATTCATTTCCAAGCGGGCGCTGATTCAAAGGGTCAGCTTGAAGCGGGATGCCACGCGGCTGTGCATTCATTTCCAAGCGGGCGCTGATTCAAACGACCAGCAGCTTTCCAAGCGGGCGCTGATTCAAACGACCTGCATTCATTTCCAAGCGGGCGCTGATTCAAACGTCCAGCTTGAAGCCGGGATGCCACGTGCATTCATTTCCAAGCGGGCGCTGATTCAAAGGGTTAGCTTGAAGCCGGGATGCCACGCGGCTGTGCATTCAAGTCCAAGCGGGCGCTGATTCAAACGACCAGCTTGTAGCCGGGTTGCCACGTGGCTGTGCATTCATTCCCAAACGGGCGCTGATTCAAACGACCAGCTGGAAGCCGGGATGCCACGCGGCTGTGCATTCATGTTCGAGCGAGCTTGAAGCCGGGATGCCACGCGGCTGTGCATTCATTTCCAAGCGGGCGCTGATTCAAACGACCAGTTTGAAGCCGGGATGCCACGCGGCTGTGCATTCATTTTCAATCGGGCGCTGATTCAAACGAGCAGCTTGAAGCCGGGATGCCACGCGGCTGTGCATTCATTTCCGAGCGGGCGCTGATTCAAACGACCAGCTTGAAGCCGGGATGCCACGCGGCTGTGCATTCATGTCCGAGCGGGCCAAACGACCAGCAGCTTGAAACCGGCGGCTGTGCATTCCTTTCCAAGCCGGCGCTGATTCAACCGACCAGCTTGAAGCCGGGATGCCACGCGGCTGTGCATTCATTTCCGAGCGGGCGCTGATTCAAACGACCAGCTTGAAGCCGGGATGCCATGCGGTTGTGCATTCGTTTTCAAGCGGGCACCAATTCTATTGACATCAATTGACCAGCTTGACGCCGGGATGAAGGGCGGCTGTGCATTCATGTTCAAGCGGCGGGCGCAGATTCAAACGACCAGCTTGAAGCCGGGATGCCACGCGGCTGTGCATTCCTTTCCACGCCGGCGCTCATTCAAACGACCAGCTTAAAGCCGGAATGCCACGGCATTCATGTCCAAGTGGCGCTGATTCAATCGACCAGATTGAAGCCGGGATGCCACGCGGTTGTGCATTCATTTCCAAGCGGGCGCTGATTTAAACGACAAGCTTGCAGTCGGGATGCCACGCGGCTGTGCATTCATTTCCAAGCTGGCGCTGATTCGGACGACCAGCTTGAAGCCGGGATGCTGCGCGGTTGTGCATTCATTTCCAAGCGGGCGCTGATTCGCCGGGATGCCACGCGGCTGTGCATTCATGTCGAGGCGGGCGCTGATTCAAACGACCAGCTTGAAGCCGGGATGCCACGCGGCTGTGCATTCATGTCGAGGCGGGCGCTGATTCAAACGACCAGCTTGAAGCTGGAATGCCACGGCATTTCCAAGCGGGCGCTGATTCAAACGACCAGTTTGAAGCCGGGATGCCGCGCAGTTGTGTATTTATTTTTTTCAAGCGGGCGCTGATTCGGACGACCAGCTTGAAGCCGGATGCCACTGTGCATGCATTTCGAAGCAGGCGCTGGTTCAATCGACCAGCTTGAAGCCGGGAGGCCACGCGGCTGTGCATTTGATCTTATTTACGAACACCCTAAACCCTAACCCCGAAACCCTAAACCTTAAACCCTCGGATTCAGCCGACCTTAACTGCTAGGCGGAAAAAGGCACGTCTTTCCGACGTGCTCATATACATTATATATATACACACACACACACACACACTGTATCTCTCTATATGTAAAAATAAAAATAAATACAAAAAGAGGTGATCCAGGGCGAAGGAGGCGAGCAAGGCGACCCCCTGATGCGCGCCTTCTACGCATTAGCGCAACATGACGCGCTCTGCGACTTGCAGGGTCAGCTTCGCGATGGTGAGGCTGTGTTCGCCTTCCGGCTGATTCAAACGACCATGTTGACCCCGGGATGCCACGCCGGCTGTGCATTCATTGTGACGCGTGCGCTAATTGAAACAACCTGCGTATCCTGCGTGAAAACAAGGATGCCACGCGGCTGTGCATTCATTTCAAAGTGGTCGCTGGCAGCGATTCAAGTTTGGAACCGGGAACAGCTGCTGGCGGAAAAAGGTGTGGGAAGAAAAAATTCCAACGACCAGCTTGAAGCCGGGATGCTGCGGCTGTGCATTCATTTCCAAGCGGGCGCTGATTCTATCGGTTTGCTTGGAACCTGGATGCCGCGCAACTGTGCATTGATTGCCAAGCGGGCGCTGATTGAAACGACCAGCTTGAAGCTGCGATGCCACGCGGTTGTGCCTGTGTACTCAAGCGGGCGCTGATTCAAACGACCAGCTGCTGCTGCCCATGCTGATTGCTTCCCGTATCATGTTTGCAATCGCTAACTAGCCATCACTTAATGTATCCCTCCCTGACCCCTGGCCGATATGATAATCTTCCAATCATGTCTCGGAGCCCACGGACTTCAATCTGGCCGCGCCCGTGAAGCCATGGCTTGTCTATGACCGTGCAGACAGCGATGATTCCTGCAGACAAGTCTGACATTGGAATACCATCGTCTGACGGAGCTGTCAAATGGATCCTCTTGACCATGCTTCATGACTCCTGGGAAACCGAGCTGACTGCACTGAAACCTCCCGCCGTTGTGGAAGACACCTACTTCTGGGATCTGCAAACTGACACCTGGTAGCTGCGTTCCTGCGATGGTGATAGCATTGCCTGAGTCACTGAGTTGACACGACAGCTCCGTGAGCGGATTTGAGGGGGTTTGTTCCTGTTATTGCCTATTGCATAGCCCTGTGTAGTTAGCATATATATCCACTCGCTGGACTGTACTGCGAAGGTGACATCCAGCCATATCGACATCCAGCCATATCAACCCAGTGGCATGAGCTGTTTATGAGAGCCTACGTGTGCGGTTGGTGGCTGGAGTGCAGGCCTCGCAAAATTGGAGATTGCTGCGTTCCATGCGTTGAGACATGCCTGACTGCACAGTCTGATGCGGACTCGATTCAATGAGGAATTGGCAGTACCTGGCAACAGTGCAGACCTCTGTGCATGCCATGTGGAGTTGAGTTGAGGCGTCATACTGGGTGATGCAAGTACAAAGTCGGTGAACATCAAGAAAAAATAGGTCTCACAGCATTTAGTATGTCTGTATATTGCAGTAATGTTCGCAGGCTTCAGCTGACCGTGGAGATTTCGCAGAATCAAGCTGTTGACACATCTTGAAAGAGTAATACCGTACTACGGTGTAGCTGGGCGCTGACGTTTACATGTGGTCTTGAGCAGTTGCAAATATTTTGGGCAGAGAAGGAGGAGATGTCTATGGACGCAAAGAAGACCATTCACAAATGAGTCGGATGGATGAGAGGGGAACTGCAATCACAGTGCGGTGATGGTGGAGTCACTTGATGGTTCACCATCGAAACAATAGATGGACATGCTGCTATAATATTACGGAAATGTCATATACAAAAAAAGTCCAGACACGCGGCACGCATAAATTTTCTGTACTATGGCACCAAACTCCCTGCTTCGTGTGCTCAGCCATGCAGGAGGCAAAAAAAGCCCGGAATGCCATGCGGCTGTGCATTCATTTCCAAGCGGGCGCTGATCCAAACGACCAGCTTGAAGCAGGGGCGCGACGCGGCTGTGCATTCATTCCCACGCGGGCGTTGATTCAAACGACCAGCTTGACGCCGGGATGCCATGCGGCTTTGCATTCATTTCCGAGTGGGCGTTGATTCAGACGACATGCCTGAAGCCGGGATGCAACGCGGCTCTGACTTCATGTCCAAGCGGGCGCAGATTGAATCGACCTACTTGCAGCCGGGATGCCACGCGGCTGTGCATTCATTTCCATTGATTTCCAAGCGGGCGCTGATTTTTTTCACGCGCCTTTGTGACGTCAGCAGATCAGGAAGTCCGGGTCCCCGTGCAATTTGCGCGCTACGGGTCAAGGAAGCTTGAGGTAGGAGGGACTACGTCGTGCAGCACGTCCAAAGCGCCAGCGACGTAGGGTGCTCCGAGCAGCGTGGCGGCCCAGCGAGTTCCGCAGCTGTCCGCGACGATTTGTGCGTCGCACTGTTCCGCACTCACCAGCCAAAAGCAATTGTCGCTGTGCAGTCGGTGTGGCTGTACCAAATGCGTGAAATGTTGCTGACTACACTTCGCAGACGGACCCGGACCGCAGACGCAAAAGGGTGTGGGGAAAAAATGCGGCTCGAGCCAGTGGCGAAACGCAGGTCGCACTGCATGTGGCGTATAGATGAGGAAATCCAGGCGTCCCCCATCTTCAGCTGGTGTGCGAACCATTGTCTCCTGGGATACATGTGCCCATGCTGCCATGCCTTGGCTTCAACGAACGGTGCGTGTCGCTCGCCGGTCAGCCGACACGATCGGGGGTGGGGCGCTCCCCGTACAGTACTGTATAGGTTGGGGGACTTGAGACCTTGCAGCATCCCAGCATTCTCACAGCACAGAACGGAAGAAGCCAAAAAAAGGTAATGACGCAAATAACCTGTCCAGTTCTGTCGTTGCAGGTGTATAATATGAACGGCGTATGCGCCAAATGGGTCTGCCCGAGTTCGACGCGTCAGGTATTTTCCAATTACAAGTTGCCCGGCGGCCTCCAAGGCAGTGGTCGTGTTAAAGTTGTGTTCATCAGAGACAGTTTTGCTGTGAAGCAAGTTCCACGTTGATCCGTTGCACACGCACTCTGATGCAGGCGTGCCGGCACCTTTCGCGATCACGGCCATACAGCAAATTACAAGCTTCCTCGTTCCTAGCTTGATATTTGCAGCCATCGGGGTGCAAAGCTTGACGTATTTTGTTTTTCTCGCAAAGCTCTTCTGCGTTGCCGCCAAGGTCCTTTCACTTGGCAGCTTGGTTGCATGATGGCAAACCCATGTTAAACTTTATTCACCTTTGTTCTCGTCAGCCACAGGCCTGCAAGCCGCTCGTTGCTTCGGTCACCATGCAAACTGCCAGATGCTGCGAACTCGCAAGGAGGTGGGGCACAGAAGGAAGGTTGACATTGACAGCATGCCAGGACATGCCAAGATCCAGGCTCAGCTTCTCAACTAGCGTACACTTTGAACTCTAGACACGAAACCCCTCAAGTTTAAACCTCCAGAGACCCCTGAACCTTAGTAAACCCCATGGCCTGAAGCCTTGCTGGATCTCTGAGGGAACTGTGTCGTCGATGGCTAAAGTTCTGCCGTTCGGGCCAGTATCCTCGCGAGGGTTCAGCAGCCGACCCTGACGTTGCCGGCAGATGCGAAAATTTGGAAATTTGAAAAACGCTAAACCGTAAGCCTTAAACAAACCTTAAACCGTGCACCAGAAACAGCCTCAAAGCGTAAACCCCTAAACCCTGAACCCAAGACCATACACCCTATGTAAACGCTAACCATCTAGATCCTAAGCGAAACACTAATACAGAGAAATTATAAATCCTACAATTGCTTGCTGCTAGCGAACTGGGCGGCAAAAACACTTACCCAAAACCCTTAAACCCTAAACCCTGAACTGCAGAACTGAAAACAAACATATTCTCAAGAAAGTTTTACTTTCATGTTTGTTTTTCAATCCAATGGAGTGGGCCTTCTGTGAGCCCGAAAGGCCATGCACAGGACTGAACAAGGGAACCGCCCAACCCAAACCTTTTCGAAACGCCACCCCGAAAAGCTGGCCTCAATCTCCACAGATGGTCCATGTATTTGAGTGTTGCTGTTCGTCGGCCAAAAGCATTGCCATAGCTTCTTGTAGAGTTTCGTTGCTCTCGTATCTTAACAGGAGTGCGCCACCTGCAAACCTTAGGTGGTCAAGGCCGGATACAAGGAGTGGCCAATCAAAAAGAGAACGGGCAAGACCGGCATCAGTCCTGTGCATTTTTTTCTGATGGCCATGCATATCAGGAGTAGGTCGCTCATGAACCCTACAAGAGTGGCATTAAAAGGAATCAGCCAGAAAAGTGGGGCACAGTGAAAGAAAGGAATAGCCAAAAACAAACGGAGTGGGCCAACTGTGATCACACCAAAAGGACTGGCCACGAGCGAATGAGATGGGCGCGGCAAGGAAAATGTCACAAGTGTGATGGCAGCCTGCAAGCAGTGGAAAAGATTATCGAGCAGCATGAAGAAAAAAACCAAAAGGGAGCATTGTCTCAGAAAGGGTGAACAAGTCAGAGGACACAGAACGGAAAGTCGCAACTGAGCATGGTTTACTTGTGCAGGTCAGCTGCGTGCTTTTGTTGGCAGTGGCATTCGTTTGCAACATTGGCGGCATGGATGCAGAGAGTCACGTTCGATTTTTTGTTGGGAAGGGGGTTACCGGCACGACCCAGGCCCCACCCTAGCACCTCAGTATCTCAATCCCAACTCCCCATCCAAAAAAACTAAAGGACCTAAAGATCTCAGCCCCGACACTCCGAGCATCCTAAGATAGGCGCAATCCTAGAAAGGATTCAGCCCAATCCCAATAGTCTATGTAACAAGTGATTGGGTTCTCGCAGATTTTGGCTTAAGGTTTAGGATGAAAGGCCTTTGTTAAGGGTTGTCAGTACAATACAGACCTCCTTGTAATTTTCGATAGCTGGGGCTGTTTTCAGCCAGGAGTTGTGGGGCACAGTGTTGGGAGTAGTTGTGAGATCTTGGAATACATAGATGTGCTTTTTTTAAGGCGGTTGGCTATCGTGCCTGTCTGCTGGAGAAGGGACATGCTAAGGGAAGCCAACAGAGGTGTAGCAGTGAGGGGAGCTCTACGCGAGAAGAAAGATTGCACACTGTCAAGCTTACGGAAGAGCGCAGCATCAACATACCAGCGTTTCAATGAGGCCTCAACAACCTGAGCTTGTCAATTCTGGCTGCTCGGCTTTGGCATTCGAGGTCTGGGCTGCTGCAGGGTTGGCGGCTTTCTGATTTGGCATGTGGGGTACTTCAAGTCACGAGCCATCTGCACTAGCACATCGTTTTGCCCCCCTCCCCCAGCTCCAGCATACGAACGGGTATACGGAGGCTGAGCAGTTTGCGATGCAAGATGATGCTGGGCTCGGAACAACCAGCTTCGATGCTAAGGCTACTGTATAATGGCCAAGGGCATTTTGCCAATCATTTTCGTAAGGACATTTCTGTCCACCTCATCATTCGCACCGCGGGTGCCTTAGTGAATCTTGCCATCGAGTTTGTGGCGCAGCCGGTCTTGACCAACATTACCGGCGAGGAGGCAGGAAGTGGGAGCGTGTCCGGCACAGCTTCCTATCCGAAAGCATGGGTTGATTCATGTATCTGTTCCCGCTTCATTGTTCGCTTGGTCAGTGTGTATAGATAACTGTGTTTTTGCACAGGAAAACACAGCTGAGACCCATGGGCAAACAAAACAAACTTATTATCGGCGTCACTCCTTGGTACCCTGAAGGCGAAGTGGCCCCAAGTAAACGGCCGGGACTTGCTGCTAACTCTACTGGGTACCTTCTTCGCAGGCCTTGTAGAGTCTTGGATGCAGATTCTGTTTGCCGACTTCATCGATTTCTCCTCTTCGCGAGTGCATCTTCGAGCTCGTGGCTCGAGCAGTTCTCGAAGCCGCTCTCTGATGTGCTTCTTTCTTCGCCCAGGAGTTGTGTGCACATACGAAAAGTCTTCGGTTTGCGGGCGTAGATAGCTGAGGTTTGCAGCAAGCTCACCAGCTTCTCTTCGTCGGGCTCTGCTTGGACCTACTACGTTGGCATCGGGGCCGCCCGGTCTATTCTGGTGACTTGGAAGATGCTTCGGTTGGTTTGCTGATCCCACTTTTGTGACAGGTGTGTTGCCTGTCCATGATCGCTTCCGGCATCGAACTCATCGTTGTGAGGTGCCTTTTGCATGACAGGCTTGCCTTCCTGCCGCCGGGCTCACATGTTGCCTCTGTGTGCAGGACCCTCAGCACCCAGTTGAAGATGAACGCCTTGGAGGCAAGCCTTTGATCGGGCAGCCCTGCTGCGGGATGAACTGCCTTGTTTCGTGAAAGAAAAGGCAGCATTTCCAGCTGGAAAATCCCTTTCCTCCAGGCCATTCTGAACATGTCCTTGCCGGCATCCCTGCTACTTCTGCTGCCGGTTTTCTTCTTCCGACACTCGGTGACCCGGCCTTGGTCCATTAGTGGAAGAGGAGCTGCGCACTGGTGCACAGTCGCGCACGTCGCCACAATGCAGTGGCACAGCCAAAATGCCAGATATGCCGGAAAGTGGTACTTGAAGAAAAGGCTTCTGGCCTTCACCGCGCTTAATGCAAAACCTGTCCCATGCATAGCATTCGACAGTATACGGGGCTCGGCGAGAATGCTGACTTGCTTGCCCACTCTGTAAACGTTCTCTGTTTCCAGTTCTCACGGTAGCTTGTATACCCATGTACATATGCATGCGTGTGTAGGCGTGCATGCGTAACCGACGCCCAAAGTCCTGTCAGTTCCATCTATCGTTTTTGTATCGTTATTGCCATATCCCTTTCGAGGTAGACGTAGAAGCGAGCATTTGCACTGCGCATGCGCTCAGAAGTGCGTGCTGCAGAGGTCTCCTGGCCAGGTTCGTCTGCCATGACCGATTGGCAGGCCAGGGTTGCTGATAAGTACCCCACCGTTTTTCCTTTTGGAACGGCCGAAACAAGATGAGACATGGTTCAGGGACTCAGGGACCGGGGTTGGCTGTGGAGTGTGAGAGTACAGAGACGTGATGTCCAAAAGAGGGCCAAGTCGGGACGACAATGATTCCCTCCTGGTTCAGTGTTGGGGGATCTTCGCGAGTCGCGAGTTGAGGGATCAAAGTCAAAGGTTCTCTGACGCTGCAGTTTCTCTCACTATCCGCTGCTGCCCTGAGGTTCTGCAGCAGGTCTGGCAGACCAGCAAGCTAGGCATTGGTCTTGGTGTCTCAGCTGCCCTCAACAAGAGTAAGTGGTGACGCTCTCCGGAGCCGTATCTCTACCGGTGAGCTGCAGACATTGATTGGTCTCGGCAAAGGGCGGCTTTTCGTGCCGCGAAATTTGCTGGCGGCGCGGCAGCTCAGGTGTGCTTTCTGGGATCTTCGCGACACTGTACAATGCCTCTTGTGCGGGAATATGCGACATGGGATAGCATTGAAGGCACACATGTCTTTACGTTTGGGACTGAGGTTATGTTGTACACCTTGAGTTCAAAGTTTCAGTCCCATGTGATTTCCATGGCCGGCAACTTCAACAAGGCAGCTCACAAGCAGTTTCCCTCGTTGGGAGAAGGCTAGGACTAGGTGACTATGAGTTCAAGATGAGATTGTCAGATCGCACTGATGTTCCTGTCCATCTACCTCGGCCTGGAATACCTGCCAAAAAGACCATGGTCCGAGGCCGTAAGCTGGCGTTTTGTGCATTCTTTTGCTATGCTTTTTCCGTTCCCGTGCGTCCGACAGGTGATGATTGCTGGAATTGTTGGCAATGGGTTCCTCGGAGATTCGAAGACTCTCCTGCGTGGTGAGACAGAAACCTCTGAGACTCTGTGCCTTGTCGTCAGGCTTGCCTTCATGATCATGGGTGCCTTGGCTTGCACCAGCTGAGGGCCAACCGGAAGCAGCAATTTGCTTTTGGGCTTTGTCCGGCACTGGTCGTGTCACACCGTTGATGCAGAAGCGAGAGCAGGAAACTGTCGGAATTGCAAATATGAAGAACTTGCGAAGAAGAAAGCACGGCATCACTTGCTTTCATGTACCCAGGTCTTCTGAAGGCAAGGGAGGTTCCAGTGCCAAAGGCGGAGGCTGTGCCAGAAGTCACCGTCGCCAAGACCAACCAGGCTGGCATCTGGCCCCGAATTCCAAGCGGTTCATGTGTGTATGTATGTATGTATGTACATATATATATATATATTAGTATCATTATTACTATTACTATTATTATTCGCACCAAACAAAACGTAAGCAATAATAACAAGATGCACTACTTGCATGTGATATGAAATATGTAAAACATGACCTACAATATCCAGTGTTTTTGTTAGCACTTCCTTGTAACATACAGCACATGATGTATGATATATAAGTTTAAACGCTTCGCGTCGCCCTCCTCCCTCTCTTCTAAGCTTCTGCGCAAGTCCTCTGCATAGAAGCGCGGTACTTTGTAACTTTCAGTATCTTTGGCCTAAACTCAAACCCCTAACCCGAGAAGCTGGAGAAGACTCAAACTCTTGCGAAGAGGGGGGAGGGTGGGGCTGCCCTACAGAGGGCCCAGATCCATTGGAGGAGGCGAGATTGCACCTGGGGGCAAGTTCATGGGTGGAAGGGGGCGGGGGTCAGCGGGCCGCTTTTCGGGCGGGTCAGCGGGGAGGGGATTAAGAGGTGGGGAATCGAGGGAATCCGTATAGGAACCTCTGACCGCTTCGGCGGGGCCCAGGCGAATTAACAAATATATGAGATGTAGTACAGAACATTCTCTCTCTTTGTATATGTATATGTATATGTATATGTATATGTACATGTACATGTATATGTATATGTATATGTATATGTATATGTATATGTATATGTGTCTGTATGTGTCTGTATGTGTATATATATATATATTGATTGTGTAGTATGCGCAACATAACTTATAACATATATTGTATAGTATATAGTTTATATAATGCATCATGTATAATGGATCCCACATATATGAGAGTATCATATGTGGTATGAGATGACATGATATGATACTATATTGTAGTATGTCATGTTATGTCATACTGTTGTATTCCAATTCTGATTTATTGTATTAGTATACTGTAAGTGGGGTTATATTATGCTACATATTATGTAGTTACTATCTTTCGCCGTACCTTGAACAAGAGTGGTTGCCCATCTTCTCTCATTGGCCTCTCGCCGGTCGTCACTTTGCTGTGCAGCCCTCACACCGTTTCTTGGTCTTATGTCGTCCCATCAGTGCTTACATAGACTCTGTTGGCGAGGCTCTGGTGCGGAGGAATGACAGCACCGACAGCACGGACAACAGCAAGGTGGACAATGGTAAAGGGAACGCCGCCTGCCTGCGAAGCCTAGCATAGTGTGGGAGTTTGAAGTGCTGGCAGACATCTACCAGCAGCACCGCACTAGCACCTGCATGAACCGACAAATGTAGCAATCGCAACCATTCGACTGCGACGACGACGACTCCTTTTGCGCATGCTTGCATAGTAGTATTCACCTGAGGCCCAATGAGCATCCAGCTTGGCTCAGCAGAGCAACGGCTGTTCTTTTCCTTCCCTATTAAGGGTTTCGGGTTCATGCAAAAAGGGTGGTTTAGGTAGCTTGTCAGCACTGCAAGCAGCGCCGATGCGGCAGCACACTACGTGCCGCCGAGTCCTGAGTTCTGGAGCTCTGGATGGCGTGCAGCTCAAGCAGGTGCAGGTCAAGATTACGTTTGCTCATTCCCGCTATGCCACCTTTCCAATTCAATTGCACATCTTCTTTCAACCTTCCCTTCTTGGCGAGATTTAGGGCAAGAGCTGCACGCCACAACAGGTAGCACCGTGCCACCATGCCGGAAGCAATGGGGCCGGAGTTGAGGCGCGAAGCTGCGCCAAGCGCCCGGGCAGGGAAAACACGACGGCATCTCACAAAATTAAGGCTCAGCTTTTTTTCAAAGCATAATTCTGATAAGCACAAAGACATACGCTGGGCTGCTTTAAGGCAATGACCGCCCGTCAGACTTGCTGTGGGTCAGTTGTTCGATCCATGGTGTCTCCCTGCCTTGGCTGATGATTTATTGTTTGTATAGGCTCTTTTAAAATAGCACCGCTTCCTCCGACAAGGGCGGACGTGAAGCTAGGTCTTTAAAGCACATGTGCAAATGCACAGCAAAAAAGAAAAGCATCGGAGTTGTCCTGAAGCCTCTGTGTTGGTCTTGAAAGACTTGCACTGAACTTTCCCCTCGTGAGGGCTCACTAAGATCATGGGATACAGTCTGATACAGTGCAAAGAAAGATGCTGAACTATCAGGGTTGAGAGTTTGAGACTCGTTTGAGAGCGGTCAAACAGCGCACGGTTGAACACTTGCATCAGCAGCGTCACCCCAAGTTCATATATGGATTATATGGAACGCTTGGTGTCCTGGCGAATGCTCGGTGATGAAAAAAGTCTTCGGCGCCTTGGCACTGTGCAGCTTGTTCATCTTCTTCCGACGAGATTTCTGGTCACGGCCCGAGCTCCTGCTGTGGGGTGTGGGGTAAGCCGTCAGCTGTCGTCGTCGCTTGGCAGGTCCGGCGCTGGAGACGTTGAGGCGGACGTGGCCCCGGCCAAGGTGGCCTCCGCGAAGCTTTCGGAGACGCTGAAGGTGGAGGAGCAGAAAAGGCCCAGGGCACCAGAAACCAAACCGGGAGGGGCCTGTCTTTGCGACTCCAAAGTGACTGGGAGCACGCACGAAGGCGGAAATATGCATTCGTCCACACTTCCAAGACCTCCAAAAGATCCTTCTGCGAAGCGGCCGCCCTCCTGCAAGATGGGAAGTTGAAGCCAGGTCTCAGCAAAACCAATGTTCCAGGATGCATTCCATGACTTGCTTTGACTGTCGACGTCTGCATCATGCTAAACCCAGCTGCACACCCGTCGGACCCATCGTTCATCCCTCGGGTTGAGTATAGAACGCAGTTTTGCAAGAGTCAGCGTGTTTAAGGCAGTCCCCACCCATCAAGAACACTCCTCTTCATGTCCGTTTTTTTTTCATTCTGGACTGCTGAGCCCAGGAGGGCTGGGATTTGGAGTGGTCGGACGAATTCAGCGGCGATAGCTTGAACTTGCCACCGGGACGCAGCAAGAGCAAAGATCTGCATTGTCAGAATGAGAGTCACGGCTGGCGGTGTTTGATAAGGACGTCCTGGGAGATTGTCTCCAGTCGCTGGCCTGCAAACAGCTTGCAAGCTGTGAGCACCTAAGCCGCTCAGCTATGAAGGTCAAGGGGGCTATGACAACATCGATCTTCCGGTTGGAGGCAGGCGGCCTTTCCTGTCTCAATGCAGACAAACTGAAGGAATCTGAAGGAAGCGCACTTTGCAGTATGTAGCTGCAACCAACAAAGGCCTGAATGTCACAGCTTGCCGCTGTGCTGCATGCCGCCGGGAGAATGCGGTGGTGGAGGATGGCAAGCTTCGAATAGTTTCCGACCGTGACCCGGACGACCACACCAGGCGCAAGCTTCTTGCGGTGTGAAGAAGCCTGTCCGCCTTGACAAGTGTTTTCTCAGCGCAAGCACACATTTGTGGGTTGGACTCGCCGACGGTTGAAGCGACTAGGTGATGGAGTAGCCTTGCCCCAAGCTGCGGCTGGTCCAGTTGTTTCCCATCCTCGCAGGTATTACTCGGCTGCTCTTTCCACGAAGGCCGGGAAAGTTCGGAAAGCAAGGCATTCAGGATTCCAACGTGTCGCCTGCTAGGGCCGGCTGTCCTGGACCACCGACGATGGGCCCTTTCGCGTTTGTATCCGTGCCAAGCTACCACTCAACACCCGAGGCAGATGGAGGGCTGGGCCTGTCTGTGGGTGTGCGCTGGTCTAAAGGCACTCACCACGCAGCGGGACCGGGAGGTGTTTGGCCGGCGCACTGGATGCTTCCCGAGAATGGCCTCTCTGCCAAGCCCTTAAGCTTGCGAACGAGACTCGCGCAGTCTGGGCGTCTTTCAATTTTTCGCCGGAGGACAGGTGTCTCGATGAAGGCGAGATGGACATCCTGGAGATGGTGAGCGGTGACGGCAAGGCCGAACAGCCGAACAGCGACCTGAAGAGAGAGAGAGAGAGAGAGAGACAGAGAGACAGAGAAAGAGAAAGCTGCATAGCTTTAGCAATGCGCAGTATACTGACGAGAAGTAGCCTGTCTATTCTTGGAAATCGGTACCAATCTTCTGCCAAGGCGTACCATGCGTACCACTGGATGTCCAGCTGGCCTGGAAGCCATTGTGGCGATTTCGACACCTTCCATCGCTCAGTCTCCTCGAGCATGATCGTTCGGGAGTATAGCACCGAATTCCATGAGTATGCGGTTGAAAGGCCGGCGTGGTTCTTTTTGTCGGGTCCGTCCCCATGTCTTCTCAGCTCAGGACCCCTGATGGCATCCGATATGCCATCGACGGCATCCCAACTGGAATCACCCTCGGGTATTCATTGTCTGCAATGCAAATCTTGAACTACACTGTACACGGTGTGATGGGATTTGCAAGCCAGGAAGTTACCGTGCTGCGGAGCGGGGCTTCACGCTCTCGTCTGCCCCCTGGTTCCTCATCCTGAACACAGCGACGCTTGGCCACGGTGGAGGTGGAGCCTGGCCCATCCGAGGGCCGTCTTCATTTATATTTTTCAAAGAGCCCCGGAGGTGAGGTAGGATCGGGGAGGCGGGCAGGTTAGGCATCAGGCCTGAAGCCCGAAGACGTCCATCAGTGCAGATCCTGCACGGCAACTCTTCAAAAGCGGTCCTCAAAGCAGCGATGCATTCTGGTGCTTCTTCCTGCAGCCGGCAGACATCCCCGAGTGCCGCCCTGTCAAGGATTGGAGGTGGATGGCCGGGGTATCCGACGCCTGAGGTGACCTCCATGCCCGCTCTGCGCTTATATGACGCTGTAGGACTGTAGGGTGCCGCAATGCCGCAGACAGTTGCAGCCGTAGCTTATTGCGACTGCTAGTGACTGCTAGTGGCTGCGGAACCTTCTCCCAGCCTGACGGCCGAGGTGGAGCATGTGATCGACTGGGTCCGTGTTGTGCGGCGACGTAGCTGAGAGGTAGCCCTCCACAACTCGAAGGCTGACAAGGACAAGGACGACACAAGATTGTCTTGGCCGCGGTTGCAGTGTGCAAAGTTTGCAAGAATCGGCCCCGGCAATTCTGTTGGCTTAGAAGAATTGCAGATCCCTGCATTCACTCAGGTCTGCACAAGCGTGTAAGCCTTGTCCAAACTTGTTCAAGCCGATGCAGCTGGAATGTATGTGGTTGCTATTGAAGCCGTTGATGTCGCTGTTGCTGAACTTCGGGGAAGTCCTTGCAAACTGACAGAGTGGGTGGGTGGTCAGTCTTTACACTCGCCTGCCCTTGTTCTTCCTCCATGCTTGAAGCTGCCTGGGCTGGCGACGAGCCAACCTTTCTTTTCGCAGCGTTGGACTGCTGCCTAGCGTTTGGGCTCAAAGCGCACATCAATTTCTACGGCACTCGACACACCGGCTGCGATGTCCAGCTCCGTGCCAGCCGGCTTTCTGTTCGACTGGAAAAACAGTCTGGCCTCGGCCACTTGTCAGAGGTTTTGTGCAGTTGGTGGTCGTGTTTCGTGTGGACGCATGGACACGAAGGTGAAGAACACTTTTATTCATGTGGACGATGGCGAGGATGGCGAGCTTGTGCCTCGCCTCGAAGAGCTCAGCTGAGCGGTGAACACGTCGCATCTGAGCATGGACTTGGCAGGAATGGTGGGATCCCACGTGCCGGCTCCGACGCACCACAAGCTGCCCAGGTCGCCTCCAGGCGACATGCAATCTTGCATGCTGCTGTGCGGAGCAGATGTAGCCAGAAGCAGTCGTCGTAGCACCGGCGAAATAGCAGCACCAGTAGCAGTTGGCGAGTAGCGGCGCAGTGGTGGTGGTGGTGGTGTTGGTAGAGGAAGGCATAGCCTTTTGGCACTGTCTGTTGCAGAAAGCATGATTTGTTTGACAGAGGTATATGAGCAGTCCCATATCGTGGAGGCCCAGCAGGAGAGTCCAAAAGCTCTCAGGCTCGAGCCTGTGCCAGCCTCGGGCGACAGACTTTCGTCTCTGATCCTGCTACTGCAAGTTCACTGTCCCAAGCAGTCGTCGGATTCCGATTTCAAGAATTCTTGGGCACCAGGTGCTGCTTCTGAAGACTGGCTTGTGGGAGGACTCCACGGATGTGGAGGCCCTCGGCGGTCTGGCGGAGGAAGAGGTTTCTGCGTGCTCCGCGGCCAGGAACGATCGGCATCAAAGGCCAAAACCTCAGAGTGTCAGAGAGGCAGTCGGCAGTCTTTTCAGGTACTCGCACACCGATCTTTTGAGGACTCCACGCCCATCGATGAATCTTCGATGTTGGAGCGGAACCTGCTGCTGCACCAGCTCGGTGAAGGGCCGAGCTGCGATGCAGGTGATCCGAATCACAATGTCAGCAGTTGTCTGACACCAAGGCAACTGCAAGCCATGCTCCTACTACTACTTCAAGGAGGACCTGTCTGCCTTCAGCCTTAGCTGCCTTAGCCATTTTCGCAGCACCGGCAGCGGCAGGATGGTTGCCGAAACGGTGATAGCTGTGAGTTCTGCCACTTCTGCTCTCCAGCAGCCGTTAAAGAGAGCGCCTGGGCCGCGCTATAGGGGAGCTCGAAGCTCTTTTTGTTCTTCTGGCTTTAAACCGTTCCTCAACATGCCTTTCGGTTCCCCTCATTTTCTGGTGTTGCAATCTGGGCTGATGCGGCCAGGCAAGCGACGTTTTAAGCGTGATGCACGCCGAGAGATGCTTGGCTTGCAAGCCACTTCTCTACAGTAGATTCCTGAACTGAGTCGGTGCACCCATTTGGGCACAGAGATCTGTCGCCCACTTCTCAGACTGCTGCTATGACAGGTCCGCATCCAACAACGAATGTTTTTGATGCAGGCTGCAAGACTCCACGCAACATCGTCGAGTTGTATTTAGCACTGTCTTTCGCCATGTGGAGAATCAGCAAAATTATCGGTTTGCTGCTCCTGTCCCCGCTGCTCCGCGCTGCGTCGCTCCTACTACTACCTCCAGTTGCTAATACCACCACCACCACCCACCACCACCACCCACCACCACNACCACCACGACCACGACGACGACGACGACGGACGACGACGACGGACGACGACGACTACTACTACTGTAGTGTTGCCATTGCCACTCTTCTTCTGCTGCCATGCTTCTGATGCTTGCTGCTCGCTTGCTCCCACTCGCGCCGGGTGCCTACCAGTCTGCTGTTGGTGTGTAGGTATGTACTAATATGCTTATTCACCCCATCATTTCCTGCTTCTGCTGCTGCTGCAGCGACAACAACGAATACAACGACCACAACCACGACCACCCTTTTTAGCGAAGAGAGTCCCGCTCCGAAACCGCGCCGCCACAAAGACGGAGAGGCAGCAACAGCGGCATCAGTCGTAGTCGTTGTTTTCCTCGCTGTCTAGGAAGAGGGCGGCGCACCTGGAAGCAGCGCGTGAGGCTGCTCAGGAGAAGGCACTGTTGGTTGCAGGGTAGTTGTGGCTAAGGGGTGGCCACCTTTCCCCGGATTGTGAGTCTGCGGTTAGATCTCAGGGCTCAGGCCATGGGACGAACATCCTAGCTTGAGGCGGAACACACATGCAACTCCCTCAACTAGGCAGCATTGGCGAACCGCGACATCTGTAACACATGGGCAAGTACAGATGCACGCTTAGATTCTTTTAATCTCTCTCCCTCTGATTGTAAGGGCAGGGCCAGGTCTTTGCTGAAAGCATGTATGCCTTTGGAAAATCACGTACCACGAAAGCAGTCGCAGTCGGTTGGCAAGTAGCAAATTGCACAATTTCTGGTCTCACAATTTCCGATCCAATTTCCTACGGCAAGCTGCGCAACTGCGCCGGGGACTCAAAGCGCCTGCTCAGGGATCCGAACCTCCTGTCGGTCCCCCGTACCTTCGGCCGCGTCCTCTGCATGTGAATCATGGTGGCATGCTGGTCATGAGGACACTAATGATTGTGCTCGTGACGACGCTTGCGAATGCTAGTGCAAAGTCGCAGCGGGAAGTAGCGAGCTTGGTGATCGATGCCAACGTCACCCTCGTTGCCGAAATACTTGTACGAGTAGCAGCAGGTGCCGTTGCAGCTGTTGCTACTGCTACTGCTACAACTTCAGTGGCTTCGACAACGGCGACCGCTGCTACCACTTTCAAACTTCTGTATGCTAGCTGCAAGTTCTGTGCTTCTGCCCTTTCTGCAAACGCTGTATGTTTCACGAACGACGTGCTCTGTTGAGCACAGGTTTGTTTCTGTGGCAACCGCTTTTCTACACGGCCTCTTAGCACTTCCAATACCACTACTATTAATACTGTACCACTAGCAGTACCTAAGACTGCCGGTGCAACACGACCACCACCACCACCACCACCACCACGACTACTACTACTACTACTACTCCTCCTCCTACTACTACTACTACTCCTGCCAATACTACTACTACTACTTTTGCCTCTACTACTACTACTCCTGCTGCTACTACTACTACTACTTTTGCCTCTTCTCCTACTTCTGCTACTACTACTACTACTACTACTACTACTACTACTACTCCTACTCCTGCAGCCACCACCACCGCCGCCGCCNCACCACCACCACCACCACCACCACCACACAACAACAACCATCGCCACCACCACAACTACTGCTACTGCTGCTGTTGCTGCTGCTGCTGCAGCTATTCCATCCAGCTGAGTCCAGGCGACCAGCTTCAGGCCACATTCTCTTTCGGCGTAGTGCCTGGTAGGCCGGCAGATAGGTTTGCATCAAGGAAGGCTTGCAATGCTGACTACAGCACCCACAGACGACGACAGAACCTTGGATGACGATGGCGACAATGGCGGCTGCGACGACGAAGGCGACGACTGCATGACTACGACGACGACGACCTTGCTGCTGCTTCTGCCGCTGTTGCTGCTGCTGCTGCTGCTGCTGCGCTTGCAGCTGTATGGTGGCTACGACAGCGCTTCTAGGCGGATACCCTTCATTTACAAACCGTTTTCCTCGAGCGCACGGGCATCCCGAGGCGTGCGCGGGGCAGCCGTGGGAGGCCGGGTTGCAGCACCGCCGTCACTGCAAACGCTCGGGCGCTGCAAGTTGAACACGGCCAGCTCTACGCGCATGTATGTTAGACAGTATGTAGTTATTGCTTGCCGAAAATGTTTTGGACGTACTAGCAGGCTTGCAGAATGTTGAAATCAGGCAACAATATTCTGAGACGGCGGTTTGCCTGCTACAGGACGGCTTCCTCTCCAAATGTGTTGCCATGAGGCAGGTCGAGCCCAGTGCTAGCAGCTGCTAGCTCTTCTCTTTGATCATAACAGTAGCCAAAGATTGGAGTGCAGCGAGGCCCTCGGATGATGGAGTGCGAGCTAGAGCCCACCAATCTGACCAATCTGAACCCTCCATTGCTTCTTACTGCCACAGCGCGGCAGGAGTAGCGAGTCTTTGCATTCTGCAGTGACATAAGACATTAAGCATCTGTTCCTGGTCCTGTTGCTTTTGTGGAGGGATTCTGTCCGCTTGAGAGAGTGGATTGCAACGAAAGCCGTCTGTTGGCGAATTGCCTAGTTGGACCTTCCTATTCAGTGAGTAGGGCAGCTGGCTCCGACATGAAGCTCATGCAGTTAGAGTCTTGATTTCTAGCGGTCAGCTGCCCAACTCTTCACTACGATGGCAACTTGGAGGAGGGATCCTCTGCAAAGTCAATGCAGCATCCATAAAGCCCAAGCCCTTTTCCTTGTTGCCGGTGGCTGGTGATAGGTCTTTTGACATCGACTTTCGATGTTGTGCTGCAGAGGTTCGCCTCGCAGTGTGCGCTAGGATGGCTTTGAATTTGACCCTTGTTACAGAAACCGTGCCAAGATGCAAATCTGTTTGCCTCTGCAGAAGAATGGGGTGGGGAATCGACAACTACCGGGGAGTGTGTAGTGTGAGGGGCACCAGCGACTTGCATCTTCGCAGCTGATTGTCTAGACATCGCCACGCGGCTGGCTAGGCGTTGATGCCAGGCGCCAGTTCGCAACAGCTGCTGCGCTGCAATCGCTCGAAGGGAGCTCTGAAGAGCTAGAACTAGCGAAAGCACTGAAAGCACCTGAAACAAGTTCTGCTTTTGAAATGCCCACGCTCCGCTTTAGCGAGCAGTTACAGCGCAGTGGCTTGAACCGGATTTGGGGACTTGATGCATCTGGCCCGCTTGGCACCGCCTGCAAGTGTAGCGGAGTTCTTGCCGAGCAGGATCGGACGACCGCTGCAGCTGCAAAGCACCTTCGCTCTTCACTCGGGTCCCTTGGCCGTAAACGTGCCCTGGGACCCCCCCCACTTGCCCAGCTTGCAGTCGACCAAGCCGCCAGACAAGCACAGCAGCACGAGACATCCGAGGAAGCCTTCCAAAAAAACAATATCATCCAAAGCCTCGACGGATGTCGGGCCTCACTGAGTGGGCAGAGGACCCTCGCGCACTCAAAAGGGGCCAATGTTCGTTTAGGCACTGCGCCGGCGCGCCACGACGCCATGACACGATCGCCTCCCCTTGAACCCGCATGGCCTGGGCAGCTCCTGGGCCATCTGCCGCTTCAGGGGTGTTTTTGATCCGTTTTGAAATCCAGGCCCATCTGCCGCGCGGAAGGTTTATGTGGGCCGCTGTTGAGCTGAGCGAAGTCCCGCCTAAGCCCAAGCAAGTTGCAAGCTTGCAAAAGAAGGCCTTACTCTGTCTTGGGTGCCGGTGTGGAAACCTCGGCGGACCCCAGGCCCTGCGTTGGAACCCTGGTTTGCCACTGTGCCACGCCTCTCTTCCAGACTGATTAGTTGTTACCGCTAAGACTTTCCGTTTCAACATTGGAGTGTTTGGCTTCGAGGTGGCTGGAACAAATAGGCATTGGCATGCAAGATCGATTCAACTTCAGCAGTGTGCACATTGAGAACCCAGGAAGCCCGGATGGTTTTTCACAGATAACTTGGGGACAGTCTAAAGTTTTCAAACTGTTGGGCCGAAATCCGGACCGCCTGGATTCCTGGATGCCTGGAGTCAGCAATCCAGATTAGCCGATTTCTCCATGAGATGATCAGTTATCTGGATCTTTTGGCCAATATTTTGGCATCTGCTTGCGCGACGGGGGTCTCACGCCGATTGGCACCAGAACAGTTTGTGAGAGTTTGGAATCATCTGCACTAGGCCAAGAAGCTGTGAGGCCATGTGAGGTCGGGAGGGTGCGGCTGGGCTTTCCTGGCGAAGCAGACACGCTGATATCTTCAGTGCAGATTCCACAAAGATGCTGGGATTCCGATTCCATATGTACAAGAAGGGTTGCTTGCAAGGCCCCAGTCTACACTCTACACTTGGCATATACACAGCCAAAGCTAGCAAGCTCTGCAACCCTTCTCAAAAAAATTGAGCTGCTGGCTGGCAGAGCTGTTGATAAGCTGGATCTGGCTTAGATGTAGAAAAACTCTCTCTGAAACACTTGGGCCTACCAGCAGTGGTGCTGTATAGCTTTCGAGACGGTTCCGGTAGGGAGCGTGGCTCAAGATGCAGCGCATATTATTTGTCACCGCAGGCTATAATGTGTCACCGCAAGCTCCAGTATCCAAAGTAAACCCCAATGGAGTTGTTCGTGTCATTTCTTGTTTCTGCTTGTTGTTAGGAACGGGCACGATCGTCATTGCTATTGATTAGCGGTACTGTAAGCATCCGTTGTGGCCGTACTCGACTCCTTGGTCAGAATGTTTCGGCCTGGCACACTAGACAGCTTCGAACTGCATATCGACCACGTACTGGTAGCAGTAGCAGTAGCAGTAGCAGTAGCAGTAGCAGTAGTCGTAGTGGCAGTGGTAGTCGTGGTAGTGGTAGTGGTAGTGGCAGTGGCAGTGGCAGTGGGAGTGGTAGTGGTAGTGGTAGTAGTAGTAGTAGTTGTAGTAGTGGTATAAGTAGTAGCAGTAGTTGTAGTTGTAGTTGTAGTGGTGTTGTTGGTATATGGCGATGCACGAACAGGGCAGCGCTTGCTACAAGATCTGGGCAACTAGCCGCGTCGAGTTACACCGCACATGCAACATGTCAGTTCCCCAAGTGTTTAGGAACCTTTGAGTGTGAATCGCAGCATCTGACTTGTGCACGCTTTGTACTGCAACAACATCCTGTTGCACTCTGATGTGTGACCGCCATCTTCTGCTGAAGACTGATCCCGCTCGTGTTTGCTGTCGCTGGATGGGACAAGCAGGACAAGACACAATCAAATCAAGATTGGGATCACGAACCTGTCTGCTCTTTTGCTCGGTGCCCTGACCTACCCTGAGACGGTCTGAATACTCGGGCGAGTGCTCGGGTGTCAAGGCGCTTCCTGTTGGATCCTTTGATTTTTGAAGTATGTGCTGTTTGCTGCACTGGGCTGGCGACCAGATCAGCACCAGTGCCAGGGCTCGAGATCATTCGTGTTTCTGCCGCAAGACATATACCACCAAATGGGGTGGTCTTGCTTGTGGCTTTCAATGGGGACTTGCCCCTTGGCCTTCAGAAGCAGGCGCACCTTTTCCTGTTGCTCCCACACGCAGCTGCTACCCAGTGCATGGTTCAAGACACCTAATCTGGCATTGCGCAAGTGGTCATGTAGTTCTTAAGCCCTAGGTTGCAGCTGCAGAACATGCACGCATCTCCTTGACAGTCTTCCCGGAACATTCCGACAGGGATGGCAGTCATGGGAGATGCACGAATTCAACGGACGGGATTGTTTAAAGAGATCCGACCCAGCTTTCATCCCTTTTTTCGAGCTCTGCCCGTTGAGTGCGTTTACTTCATTTGTGGCTCTGAAACCAAGTTGAGCCGTCGCGAAAACAGGAACCGACTCGGGGTCTGCTCATGGCATGTGGCAGCCTACACATGCCTTCAGCTTACACTTACACGTCAGCTCAACCTGACGCGATTCCTCAGAAAGCAGGTTTTTTCGCGATGTAGATTCCAAACTTCTCAGGTGCATTCAGGTGGCATACAGCAGCAATTGGCAGCAGTTTTCTGAGGTAGGCATGCTAATGCCAGCAGCCGAAGCTGTGCGTGCCAGCATGAGTTGCAGCAAAGTCACGGCCCAGGGAAGGGTTGCAAAAAGCAGAACCATACTTACTCACAATATTTCCAAGGCTGCGATCTTGAGGAAGGTGCCCGGTCGCTCAGCACGTGCTTCATGAGAGATCGCGCGCGTGTGAGTCTGACATTCAAGTTGATGCCGTGATATGCTTCCTAAGCCTAACGTCAGGTTAGCGCATTCAAGACGATGGACGCGCAGAACGATGCAGGCAATCAGAGCTTGAAGTGCGTCGAAGGAATCTGCCGATGCTCTCGTCTTCACATATGGCAGCCTTTGACTCAGCTGGCTTTGGGACCTGATATCAGCATTGCATCATCTATGCATTCATCCTGACTCCCTTCGTGCAGGAATTGCGAAGACGTCCCCGGATTTCACATGACCCCCAGATTTCACATAACCCCTATGAGGAGCTGGAGAGTTGGAAGCCTCCATAGCATCCTTTACAAGTGCATCCAATGCTTCGCCATGGTTGGCCCGGGGCCAGGCAAAGCCGTGACAGAGCTGCAGTTTTAGAGTGATGGAAAGCAGGAAGTTGGGAGAGTCTAAACCGAAACTGAAGAGGTTCTGCTTTCGTCTCGTTCAAAACATGTCTCAAGCACCTCAAAACCCAGCTCATCCCAGCTCCTGGTGCGCGACATCCTCTTCTTGCTGCTGCTCTTTGCCGTGCCAACCGGAGCCTTCCTCTGTGCCTTCGATCGACTCCCGGCTGCCACAGGGACGGGGTTTCAGGGTTTTCTCTTGCTTGAGCGATGAGACACCAAAACCTGGGGGACCGCTTTACCCTAAACCCCAAATAGTTTCTGACCAGTTTGTCTGTGAAGTGTCATAGCGAGTGTTGATCTGACGGCGAACCCTTCGGGGATCGACGCTCGGGCGGCACCCTGACACTCTCTCACAGAAGGCTGCTGTCAGAAAGCCGTAGAATAGGCCCCCCTGCCCATTCTCCTGTAGTGGGTCGTGCAAAAAGGCCCTGCCGCAGTCTAGGAGACCCACCGCTTCTGACTGCACGGAGCCCAAAGCGGCTCTAAAATCCCTTGCCAACGTCATAGTAAGTCGCACGGGTTTAAGAAATGTGAGACATGCATGTGATCAACCGTCATCGCCTAATGATGGGGCGGGGTGAAGAGGTGTGATCAACCGCTTTGGCCAAAAAAAAGCCGGCAAAACAAGTACTAGTGGCTGGGGGCGTGATCAACCGCCTGCCCTACTCAGGGGACGAATCTAAGGACTACCATCAACCTAACCGCTATCCCCCAAACGGCGGCCCGGTTTTAGGAGACTTGACCAAGCACCATCGCCCGCCGCTTTCCTTCACCTCGTGTTTTTTGCACCGAAGTCATGGTGAAGACCCTGGCCGCTTGCCTTCACCATTTTTTACACCAAAGCCAGGGTGAAGGCACGGCCACTTGCCTTCAGCGTGTGTTTTTGCCAGCAAACCATCGTGAAGGCGACTGCCGCTTGAAAATTTCGGAATTGTCATCAATATCCATGAAGGCCTGGAAATTCAGAATAGCAGTGAAGCATGCGGAGACAAACGGTTTCGTTTGAGGGTGCCATGTTCAGAACTTGAGGTTTCAGGGNTGTCATCAATATCCATGAAGGCCTGGAAATTCAGAATAGCAGTGAAGCATGCGGAGACAAACGGTTTCGTTTGAGGGTGCCATGTTCAGAACTTGAGGTTTCAGGGGGCAGGTCTATTGCCCAAGACGCCGTAGCGGCCTGCACCGTGTGTTTTCGAACCAAAGCCAGGCAACGGCCGCGTGCCTTCACCGTGTGATTTTGACACCAAAACCATGGTGAAGGTAACGGCCACTTGCCTTCAGCATGTGTTTTTGGCACCAGAACCGTCGTGAAGGCAACGGCCGCTTGCCGCAAGCCTTCGTCGCGTGTTTATAAGGCAACGGCCGCTTCCTTCACCGCGGCTTTTGGCACCATGATAAAGACAACGGCAGCTTGCCGCCATGGTGAAGGCAACGGCTGCGTGCCTTCACAGTGTGTTTTTCGCACCAAAGCCAGGGTGATGGCAACGGCCACTTGCGTTCAACGTGTGTTTTTGGCACCACGGCCACGATGAAGGCGACGGCCGCTTGCCTTAGCCGTTATGGATGCAACGGATGCTTTGCTTCACCGCATGGTCTCGGCACCAGCAGCTGCTGCTTGCCTTGACCGGATTTTTGGCACCAGAACAACGGTGCAGGCAACGGTCGCTTGAGTCCACCATGATTTTTGGCAACATCTCCCTGGTACAGGCGACAGCCGCTTGCCTTCAGCGTGTGGTTTTGAAGCCAAAAACACCCGGTGACGGCCAGTGGCCGTTGCCTTCAGCATGGTTTTGGTGCCAAGAAAACACGGTGCAGGCAAGAGGCCGTTATCTTCGCCAATGTTGTTGGTGCAAAAAACACGGTCAAACAACGCATGGTTTTGGTGCGAAAAACACACGGTGAAGGCAAGCGGCCGTTACCTTCACCATGGCTTTGGTGCCAACAAACATGGTGAAGGCAAGTGGCCGGTGCCCTGTTTTCGTGCCCAAGACACACGGTGAAGGCAAGGTTGTCTTCACGATGGTTTGGTGCCAAAACCATACATTGAAGGGAAGCGGCCGTTGCCTTCACCAATGTTTTCGATGCAAACAAACGGCCGTGAGGGCCGTGAGATGAAGGGAGGCCGCGCTCCTGACACCTTTTTGCGTTGGCCACCCAGCCGGAGGTGAAAGGAGGCAACACTATTTTCACCCCTTCGCTTTGACCACAAAGCGGGAAGTGAAGTGAGGCCACCGACACCGGCACCCTCACCCCCACCAACACCAACACCAGCACCAACCCCACCAACCGCAACCGCAACGACAACAGCGACAGCGACAGCAACCTCAACAGCAACCGCAACTGCACCAGCACCAGCACCTGCACCAGCAGCAACATCAACACCAACCGCACCACCNCTCAACAGCAACCGCAACTGCACCAGCACCAGCACCTGCACCAGCAGCAACATCAACACCAACCGCACCACCACCACCACCACCACCACCACCACCACCACCACCACCACCACCAACAACAACAACTGCAACTGCAAAGGCAACTGCAACATCGGCGTCCGTCCGTCCATCCATCCATCCATCCATCCATCCGTCCATCCATAGATATGTCAACCCATACATCCAGCCGTCTTTTCATTTCTTCATGCAGGCATGCATCATCCATGCAGACAGGCATGCGCACACACCCTTGCATCCATACATCCAGGCATCCAGATACACATATGCAGGTACATTAATACATATCCATCTACATCTGCACCATATATATAAAATATGTATGTAAGAGAAACCTTTCTGTATAATGTGTTGCGCTGGGCCTGCTGGGGGAAGGTTTTGATAGTTTAGATAGTTTGGGGGGCCAGGCGGAGGGCCCAAACTGTCTAAACGATGTAAACTGTCTAAACTATCTAAACCAGGGGGGTCTAGATAGTTTAGATAGTTTGCGGGGGCCGGGCGGAGGGCCCAAACTGTCTAAACTATCGGAACTATCTAAACTGTCTAAACTATCTAAACTATCTAAAAAAGGGTGGTTTAGATAGTTTAGATAGTTTGCGGGGGCCGGGCGGAGGGCCCAAACTGTCCAAACTATCCAAACCAGGGGGGTTTAGATAGTTTGGATAGTTTAGATAGTTTAGACAGGTTGGGGAGTCCGGGCAGGCCCGTTAGATAATAGTTTAGATAGTTTGGGGGGCCGGGCGGAGGGCCCAAACTGTCTTAACTATCTAAACTGTCTAAACTATCTAAACCAGAGGGGTTTAGATAGTTTAGATAGTTTTGGGGGCCGGGCGGAGAGCCCAAACTGTCTAAACTATCTAAACTATCTAAACCAGGGGGGTTTAAATAGTTTAGATAGTTTGGGGGGCCGGGCAGAGAGCCCAAACTGTCTAAACTACCTAAACTATCTAAACTATCTAAACCAGAGGGGTTTAGATAGTTCCAGGGGGGTTGAGATAGTTCAGACAGTTTGGGGGAGTCCGGGCAGGCCGGTTTAGATAGTTTAGATAGTTTCAGCCCTCCGCCCGGCCGCCTACAGGGTGTGGTGTTTCGCCCGGTGTTACAGGGTGGTTGTTTTCGCGTTTCCGGTGTTACAGGGTGGTTGTTTTCGCGACACCCTGTGTTACAGGGTGGGATGTTTTCACGACGCCCGGTGTTACAAGGTGGGATAGTTCCGCGACGCCCGGTGTTACAGGGTGGGTGGTTTTGCGACGCCCGGTGTTACAGGGTCGGTGGTTCCTCGACGCCCGGTGTTACAGGGTGGGTGGTTCCGCGACGCCCGGTGTTACAGGGTGTCGTGGGATCCAGAAGGACAGCGATAATTTGCATTGCATTACTACAACGCATGTATCAAAACGTTCCTCATACAGTACATTACACATATTGAGTACAGAAACACTAGGTTTCACCAGCGCCTTTGAACCCGGCAAATGTCCGATCACGAACTTTTGCCATAAGCCCTGGCTTCACTTTGATTTGGCGGTTTTAGGTTTAGAAACGTCGGCCAACAGGTTCGGAGCTGAGGATTCCATCAGTCACAAAGCCTTAGCCGCAAAGCAAACTCGCGAGGCTTTTATGTTTCATCCAATGTTCCACGCGCTTTTCGAGGCGACATGACGCGAGGTTTCACCCTAGGTTCTCTCTCAACTTTCTCTCGCGCATATTTCGCATATTTGCCTTCATTGGCGAGCATAGCTCCCACGAGGTGGCGAGATGTTGAAGCAATGTCGTCCACGACAACTACGACGACGACCACGACCACGACTGGAGCAGGGCTGTTGGGTGCCTGTGGAGTCTGTTCACCCTAGCCTCACTAGCTTGTTCCGGACTGGGCGATTCACTGCCAGCCTGTGAAGTTGCAGATGGGAATATGGTAGCGGAGCAGGGCTGTTGGGTGCCTGTGGAGTTTGTTTAAGCCCCCCCAGCCCCACTAGCTTGTTCCGGACTGGGCGATTCACTGCCAGCCTGTGAAGTTGCAGGTGGGCATGGTGGCGGAGAAGGGCTGTTGGGTGCCTGTGGAGTCTGTGTAAGCTAGGTGCACTGCTCTGCCCATTGCATCTCAGCGCTAATGCGTTGCTTGTAGGCCTGTACCTTTGCGAGAGTGTACATGCCCAGATTGCACCTCAGCGCCACGCGTTGCTACTGCGTTGCCCAGGTTGCCTGTCAGCGCAGTGCAGGCCTGTACCTTTGCGAAAGTCCACATGCCCAGGTTGCATTTCAGCCCTAAGGCCCGTACCTTTGCCAGGGTCTACCTCCCCAGGTTGCATCTCAGGCTCAGGAAGGTGGGGCACCTGTGCAGCCTGTCACAGCCTTTGACTGGATCGCAAGGCTTGCATGCCCACATCGCCATCGGAGAATCTGTTGGGCAACAGTCGCGAGGCAAGACAAGTGCAGTGGCCTCAAAAGAACTGCGCAATGCAGTGGACCACATCATTTCTGACGCTAGCCCAGGTACACCGACGTGCTGAGCCACCGTGCTTAGGGTTTTGCAAGCAAGATTGACATCGATATCGATCAGAGATGTTTCTGTATGATGCGAGAGATGTGAGAACAAAGGCCATCAGTTTACACAGCGGCACAGAGCCTTATGTGGTAGTTGTCCATATTGTTCGTGCTTGGTCAGCGTGTGGCTCTCAGCCAAACAGCATTCCGCATCCCTATATACTCACCTGCTCTCGGCTGCCGCACGGCACAAACTGTGATGATGTTTCTGCACACACATCGGTGATGTGGACATATTTCTATGATACTGCAAGCGCCAAGGTAATCCCTCCATGGAGATTACCTTGCAGGGCAGTTTTGAACCGCTCTGATCTCAGTTTCGCTTCCATGCACTTATGGGCAAACCAACGGGTTGATCCTCGGGCGTGATCATTAGAAAGACGTTGCTGGAGGCGCGTGTGCCGTGGTCAGCGAGCGTTCGAGTCTTGGCAAGTGCAAGCGTTCAATTCTGTGGGCGTTCAATACAATGATACGTCGTTCGAATACAACCGTTTATGTTAACTGAGGCATCTTCGCAGAAGTGGTCGGTGCAGAGCTTCCGGTTCCAACCATTCCAACACCCTCTCCGGTTTGCCGTGCGGCTTCTATCCGGTCGGTGATGAAAAGTAAACATGCTCTGAACCTATACCGCCTGCGCAAGGCTCGCTGCCATCGAGTTACACGTCATCGACGACAGTCCACATGAAGAGTGTCCTGGTGTCGTGATTACTTGCAGGCTAGCGTGTGATCTGTTTCTGGAATGGGTCTTGCATCCAACTCAGAAGAATAGGTTAACAAAAGCTGCTCCCTTGATAACCTAGACTCTTGTTGTGCGGGCGAATACAGGCCGTGATGGTTTGGTCTGCTTAGGCATCTCTATCCCATCCTCTGCGAACTCCGACCAACAAAGGGTGCTGGGAGACCTTCGACCTTGGAGCCGCTTGCGGCCGTAGGAAGCTCGGCACACCTCCCTCTCTTTGGAGGGAAGCGCAACCACTGAGGTTCCGAGGTCAATTTGGGAGCAGAAGCAATAAGGGCACCGTTGTGGACGAGCCCTACACGCTGCAGAACCCCTGCAAAATCCACACCCTTGGAAAGGGCCCAGTCTACTTGGGCTTCTACTGTCGCCCGGAGCATCTTAGAGGCCCTCGTTGCAAGCAGGCGGTGCAGCCTGATGCTTAGTCAAGCTGTTCATCTACAAAAATATTTGTACTTGAATACCTTGGCATTGTATTACATGATTCAGGTCCGACAATAACACCGCTGCAATGCAGTGGGAAGCTCAGCCGCCGCATGAAGTTCCATGATACATGTCCGATGGATTTCACAGATCGCCATGCTACGGAAATGTGCGAGGTGTGATGAAAACAATATCGATGAGGACGCGGTGCTAGTCGAGTTAGATACTCAGGAGAATGCAAGCTGCGTATAGAAGTTTAGTAGAGGGTGTAATGCCGGTTGATTCCGTTCATAGCAAGCGCGGTCTTGTATGCTAAGCCTGCTTGAGACAGGAACGCTGTACATGTTCAAAGGCAAGCAAACAAAAACTGAGGCAGCAGGATGCGAGCCCAGGGAACCCGAACCCCGACGCGTGCGTACCAATGCCTGAGTCGGGAAGCAGTGGTGGCAGAACCAATAAGTCGACGTCGTAAAGACTCTGCAGAGTTGTACTCAGGGATGACAACTTTGCGGGGTTGTTGAGCGACCCGTGTTTGGCTTGGCCGTTGCCACCACACTGGAGTGGGACGCCAAGAACCATTGATGCTGCATTGATGCTATCTTTTTCGCAACCATCTTGATTCAAAATTGCTTCCACCGATACATCATGTACCTCACATAACCTCTTACTCTAACCCCCTTCGGATACCTACTAGTTAGAGGTTAGAAGCTTCCGCCCGTCGGATACTATCTATCTCCGTCAGGTAGAGGTTAGAGGTTTCCGTCAGCTATAGCCACCCTCCGCCCGTCAGCAACCTCCGCCCGTCAGCTACCCCCCCTCCGCGCGTCAGCAACCTCCGCCCGTCAGCTACCCACCCTCCGCCCGTCAGCAACCTCC
>BGNK01005029.1:0-44941 GCA_003297005.1 Symbiodinium sp. clade A Y106 | reverse complement strand
CCGTATGTTGCTTCAGCCCTCTGCGGAGCTTCATCCTGCGTAGCGGGAGCGCTTGGGCTCATCACCTGAAGAGCAGAAACCTCGTCTGACCCTTCAGCTGAAGACAACATGTGGCCTCGCCTTCGTCTGAGTATCGTCTTTCCAGGTTATCGGGTGATCCCCGAAGGAATCTTAGCAACCATGAGCACAGCGCACGGCCCTCAGTCTACTTTTTCACGCACCACACAAAGCACAACGTGAGGTTCTAANAGTATCGTCTTTCCAGGTTATCGGGTGATCCCCGAAGGAATCTTAGCAACCATGAGCACAGCGCACGGCCCTCAGTCTACTTTTTCACGCACCACACAAAGCACAACGTGAGGTTCTAAGTACTTCTGTGCACAACTTAGAGCAACTCTACTCACGTGGTTTCTGAAGAATGGCAGTTTCTGAATCAAATGATACGGCTCCTTGAGCCGACCTTGCTTGACTGCATATACAGGTTCCTGACACAACACCAGCTCCACCAGTGTTCCTATACAAGAGAGGGCTTCAGGATCTGCAACTACTACTACTGCTACTACTGCAGTTGTTGCAGTTGGTCGTAGCAGTGGTCATGCAAGGCAGGCTCCCCAAGTCCCTGCTACCGCCGCAAACAAAAATGTCCAGGAACACCCTCTAATCTCTGACTCCATGGTCAGTCTAAGATACTCTTCTAGATTTAAGACTTGCTTGAGGAAGCCACCCCGGAAAACAGATCCGAACCTCCGATTCAAAATCAACAGCTGCAGCCCAAAGCCTCAGCAGCCCTTATTGATGTACTGAGACCCAAAATGTTTCCTCAAACCGACAGCCTAGTATACTACTCCCCAACCCCAACTACCAAGGCCCCCAACGTTCTTGTAGAACCCAATATGGGTAGTTCTCTAACTTAGCGTCCCTTTTAGGGTCCTTTCTATATGGGTGGCGTACTATATTCGTGACCGAAAAAGGGAATCCAATTCAGAGAACTACCCATACTGGAGTTTCCGAAAATTGGGGGGGGTACCTTATTTTGAGGTTCTTATTATATAAGGATCCTGCTATTTAGGGCACTATATTAGGGTCTCCTGTTTCCGGAAACTCCCATATAGTAAACTCGACGCCGAAGCCTTCGGCAGCTCCGTAGCCGCGCGGCCGGGCGCATCTGCTGAAAGCCAGGAGGGGGCCTCAACTTGAACTTCGGGTCCCTTTTAGGGCCATTTTAGGGTCCCTTTTTATAAGGGCGCCGTACTATTATGGGGACCTAAAAAGGGACCCTAATTAAGAGAACGACCCATTTAGGAAATCTGTGCAGGTTTCGACTTGCACACTGGCACTGAGCAGGCACGGATTCATGAGGTCAGACCTAGGGCTTTAGGTTTGTCTTTATTTAATTTTGCCACTGCCAAGCTGAAAAGCGACATAAAGGCAATAATTATCTCTAGCCTGGATGCCCTGCCCTGCCCTGCCCTGCCCTGAGTCAGAAAACCACACAGCTGTCGAGTCAGATGTTTTAGGGATTCAGAATGCGGGATGCTTAGTAGGGAATGGGGGAAATGAATTATGGGGACTATTATTGGGGATTATATAGGGACTACTACAGGGATCCATTCCCCCATTCCCTACTAAGCACCAGGGAGTTGTGGTGGATTGAAGGAGGGCCTGCGGGTCAAACACGTTTTGGCTCTGTTAGGCTTCGAGGATTCGGCTTTGACGGCTGCGGCCGGAGATGTGTTCGGGGCCAGATCGTGTCGATTTGTAGGGTTGAAGCGGTCAAAGTCGCCAGTTCGGACAACTCTAGTCAAAGCGCGGGGTGGATGGGGTTTCGGGATTGATATGGCTTTGCTAGAATATCGCTGTTTTGACTCTGACGCTATCGTTGTCCAGTAGTTATTGTACCGACAATTGACACTAGCCATCGCCAGCAGTACTATTCGTGATAACTGCTGTCACGGCCATGGAAAGAGCCCTTTGCCAAAATTCGTTCAACCTGCATGCGTAAGCGTCTTCGAAACGCATACTCACTCACGCACCGCAACTGATATCTATGTGTCTGCCGGCCCGCGACTCTTGTGCAGTGTGTGCGTGTGTGTGCGGGCAGTTTGTGGAATTTTTGCTGGCTTCGTTGATTGTCAATGGACCCGTCTATACTGACTATATAGGTGACTATGGACCCGAAGTTTCGTGGTCCTGCTGTGCCCACGAACTGCTGTCATTGCTGCTACGTCAAAACTGCAGTTTGCTAGCACAGGCTCTTGTAACTCTTCGATTGAACATTACATGCTTTGCTTGATTCACGCGACCTATCATTTCACGTTCATCATTGTTGACTAGTTTCACCTGGGTTACACATAGCGCTTCATGCTGTGTTGCGCTTGCATCGTTTTGAACCATGGTGCTTGCAACTGGCGGCTCAGTTGCGCAGGTTTGCTGTTGCCTAGCGATGCCTAGCGGGTGCTGCTGCACGGGCCTCATGCGAAACCGCGAAACCCAAAGCCTCACCGTCAACCTCTACGACCCCGTGGAGTAAGAATAACCTACTGGCGCAACTCTTTCTACAAGGCTCGCAACTCTAAGCCCTTGACTTATACGTTAAACCTTCCATATGCAACGTCTTCATGCGGTATGTGTATAGACAAGGGAATGAAGCAAAAAAAGGTAAGTAAGCAATTCGCACTGCAGCAAAGAGGCTGCAAGTCGTTGCTGGCAAAGGGCATCGCTGTGAAAGATCCTGGGTTTCCAAACTCCCTTACCTGCACATGGCTACTTAAACCCACGCTCACACTCGGACAATCCAGGCGAGGCACGTGGTTCGAGGTTTGATGGGTGAAACTATCGTCAACGGTGCAGACTTGGGATCTACGATATCAACAGCACGCGTGCGACATCAGCCCTCCAACAGCTCCTGCTCTGCCTACCTGGACGGTGGAAAGCCCGATCACGACATGACGAAGACCGCGTAGTCGTAATCGTAGCCCGAGCTGATAGTCCATGGGCAATTCTCGTTGCATACCACCACCGCTGCCCCCGTGGTGCATTTCCGCTCGCATTTCTGCATCCGCCTGCGGCCGCGCTGTCTTTCCACAGGAGTCGGCGAGACCGTATTGTGCTTCATACTGGGTGCCAAGGCCGGCCCCGGCATTTCCCACAATGTTGTCATTGACGTTGACGCTCAACCGGCTGAAGTCATGACCTGTGCTGTGCGCTGAATTGACATAGAGCTTCTCAGTGCCATCAATCGTGTTCTTGATCAGGGGTTCGTTCTTGACGAGGGCGCCCGCGTCGCCTGTGGTTTCTGCCATCTGGAAACTTCGTGCTTTCGAGTCCCGTAGTCCGTAGTGCAAGTGTTGCCGATAGACAAACCACCCCTGCAGCGTCTTCGTGAGAGCGCCATCCAAGCGCCTTGCCCTCGCTGTGACGGACGATCAGCAGCTTGGCCTGCGGCGGACTTCCAGAAGTCGGTGTTCACGTAGGACACCACGTGGCCATCGTTCGTATCGACGTTGGGGGCGAGGTGCCAGTCGCCAGAGGGCGTCGTGCCGAGCCCTGAGAAGTCCAAGCCGGACGAAGAAGCAACACACGCTTTGGCCTGGCCGGACTGTCCGCAGGCAGGCTCGAAGTTGGCCTGCACGTACCCGACGTACCCTTCGCTCCCGGCCTTGTTCGCTGGGACGCGGCAGGTGGGCTTCTTGGGGATGGTGGAGAGCTGCAGCTGGAGGTCGCTGTCGGCCTGTGCAGTCATCACTCATATCCCTCGCCTGGCAGCTGTCAATGGCGTTGGCCCGTTTGGACTAATCGAGATTGAAGACCTGAATGATGCACTCCATGCGCAAGATGGCGCGCCACTCCTTCTTCAAGCAGTGTAGCTGGGTCAGGACGAAGTCTGGACAGACTCGTAATTGGAGACAGGCTTGTCATAGCACGTTCCAAAGCCTCGCACTTGCTGGTCGCCGCCTCATAGTGGAGCAAGACAGACTATCCATGGCATCCTGCACACTGTCGCAGTTGTGCTTCTGGCTTTCGTAATTCTTCAATGTGATGGTGCACTCAGGTCCCTTGTCTTCCAACTCCTTCTTGGCTTTGGCGCACCCTTCCTTAAGATTTGTGTACTCTGCCATGTCTTCTGCGAGGCCTCGATCAGCCGTGTGTGGTAAGCCTCGAAAGCCTCACCAGACTTCACTTCACACGAGTCCGTGGCGCTGTACAAGGTCTTCTCCAGTGCTTCAAGCGCCTCGCATGTCGTCTTGGCGGTGCTTGTCACAGTTTGCAGCTCTGTCTGGCAAGTGTTCTGTGCATCCAGGTTCTGCTTTTGAGTCTGCCGACATGTCTTGCGTGCTGCGCTCTTGGCCGTAAAGTTCTTGCCGAAAGCAGCGGAGCTCCTTTGCATCTCCTGGCCACCGCAGTCGGACATGGCGTTGCCCGCGTTGGTCAAGGTGGACTGGAGGCCCTCCAAGGTCTTCTTGATCGCAGGCTTCAGCGAGCCCTGCTTCAAGGCACCGGCTCCCACCGCACAGAGTGCCAGGAACGACTTCATTTCGGGAGAGCGGAGGGGGAAAAAGAGGCACTGAGCTGGGTCGGCTACACTTGGCACAGGCCTTGAGCCGTACTCCTCAAAATGCATATCCGCTCTGAGTCTGTAGGCCAAGCTATGGGCGCAAGGATCTTCGCAGAGCATGGACACAGAAAGCCAAGTCAGTCTCCCGCCGTCCCGAAAGATACGATGCAGCGGATAAGTTAAACAATGAAAGGAGCTTCAAAAGTGGAACAAGCACGTGTGTATATAGACAGAAACAGGAAGAACATGCAACTGTCTGCCGATAGCCTTTAAGAAATGCACCGGGTAGGTTGTTGCTGCTGTCCTTTTTTGCTGTGATTGCTTATCCAAACTACACTGCACCCACCACGAGAATTTCTGCAGGACAGGGACAGCTCGTGAACTGCCCAAGCGATGGGGATCACGTCCATGTTGACCAGGCGCCACCTCATTGAGCCGAGAAAGGTCGGGATTCCAAGAGCCCTCAATCCAAGAGACGACGGAAGGAGGCAGCGATCTAGGAGAGCAGCAACCTCCTACTTAGTCAGAGTCTACATTGAGTATACATCCTAAACGTCCTTAAACTTCAAATCCTATACCAGGATTTGGCAACCCGTGGGAGTAGAAGAGACGGAACCCCATGCCCAGCAGCCAGCATGATTTTGCCACGGTCGCAAGGTTCGCTCAAGGACGAAAGTTTTGTGTGCATGGATCATTGAACCATAGAGAAGTCTCCTTCAAAGAGCTTTGCTCTTTTCAGCAGTAGACGTCAGGTGAAGCGGCCGATCTCTGTAGTCAAACACCCTTGCCAGCTTCGCTGCAGGACTAAGCCGCGTCCCAGAGTTGTAATCCTAGTTAGACTGCAGTCCCACAAACATCACTACAGAGGAGTCGGTTCCGGTTCTCCACAGAATTTGGCGAAGTCAAACCTAAGTTCCACCCAAGTGCTCGGGTGCAGAGGCATTTTACATGCAGTGGCGAGCTGGAAAACTGTCGGCATTTCGCCACAGTCCAAGTCGGGATAGGGCCGAAGTCACCACTGCAGCCACACAAACATCCATACTAAAGTCTAAGACGACGGCTCCGTGTCTAGACGTGGACTGCACCCAAGGTACCCACTTTCCGGCATCAGCCAGATGATTTGACGACTCCTTCGTTCGAAGCCATGTCGCTGACCTGCAGCCTGCAGAATCCTCTCCCTGTGCTGTACGCAGCCATCCCCCGGCTATGCGAATGTTGTCTGCCATCTTGACAAATCTGAAAAGCTTTGCAGGCTGCTGTTCCAAGCCCGCTTGCCTATGCAGCGCCGAACTATGCTTGGCCGTATAAGATAGAACACGTACCGTACAGGTATCTATGCGAATCTCTGCGGGCCCTGAGTCCTGTAAGACTGTAAGTTAAGAGCTTGCAAGCTTGATGCACGCTGCCAGTAAGCAATTGCGGGCAACAACTTGCACTATCTGCAATTCGACTGCGCTGTGCCGTAGAGCAGCTGAGTAGGGGCCCATCCGAATATTCTGTCACAGAAGCACACACCGACAAAGGCTCGCTGGTGTGATGCATTTCCATGAAGCACTGCAGCTACTCAGTTCGAAGGAGCCCCCGCTTTGCTCAGCTTCGTGCTTCGTGCTAGCAGCGCTGGCAGGGGTTCTTGTTGGGACACCAACTTTAGCAGATCAACAGGCACAGCAATAATTGTGCGTGGTCACAAACAGTTTTTCCCTGCTCCCTTCCGGGACACTTCAGCTTCGCTGGCAGGACACGGCTCGGGATCCGACGTGCTGTCTGAAGTGTTGGACTGCATTCCACGATCTGGCTGAGTATGTGGGTTGTGCCGAAACCGAGCTAAATCCATCACATCCCGGCACCAGCCTAGTTGGATACACCGAATAATCCATGAAGCCTTTGACAGAATTAACACAGAAAAACATATGATGGCTTCACTCGATATCAAAATCTCCCCTCTCTCGGGAATCCTCGTCTGTGCAGGCTACAGGGGGATAAAGGCATTACAACCTTATGGTACTTGGTAAGGAGGACCACAATGGAAGTGTGGATCCCGCGGCATCCGCGACTGCCACCTCATGACACCCGGAGGGCCTTCTCAATCCGAGCAAGCTTCTGGTACACACCTGGGAACAGAGGGCTTCGCGACGGTTCCACCGACAAACGATTCTTTGTGTTTCTGGTTCACCTTTGCTCTGCCTTCCGACTGAATCCCCGATGGGCGATTCTCTTCGTCCTACTGACCAGGAACAGAATGAAAATCGTAGCGGCGATGCTAAGATGGATGATCTTGATGAGGAAGCCCACCACGACAGGACATCTCGTCATCTGCTATTAATCGGGCGATGACAATGGAATTGTGCACCTGCCCAAAAGCAGACCTGAACAACAGATCTTAACGTTAAACAATAAACGAAGCCTGTAGCCAGGAGCCGCAAGCCAGTCCGCTGTGTCTCTCATTCGGCCCAGGTGCGTGTAACTGAAAGGAGATCTGGAGTGCCATGCGCCTTCCTGGGGATGGCAGTGTTTTCGCTGCGTGAAGCAATCCGGAACCCCGCTTGAGGGAATCGAGAGGGCCTTCCGGCACCATTTAGATGCAGGGGTGCCTGTCAGTGCTGTTGCTGGGACGACTGTCAGTGTTGTTATCGAAGAGCTTGTAGGCATGAATCTCTTGCACGCTTTGACAAAGTCAGCTGGTGATCTGATTTGGTGAACTGCAGAGAAACGACGCAGGCTTTAAATGTTCAGCTCCCCTTGGCCCCACGCGCGGCCTCAAAAGAGGCCAAAAACTTGCCCACACTGGATGCGGAGCAAAGCAACAACAATGCTGAAATACTGTGATAACACGATCAATAATAGCAATAGCAATAGTCAACAAAAACTAATTGTAGCTAACAGCAACAACAATGGCAACAGTCATATTCAGTCGTCATAGCAGTAGTCATTGTAAGAGTGAAAGCAACAAAAAATTAGCAAGAATTTGCATTAGAAAGTGTAAAAGTCATAGTGATAGTGAGAGTTATTGTCAGTACCGTACTGGTCATCATTATAACTATCGTAACCTGCATTAGCCATCGAACCCACTGCAAACCAAGCATCATCAGCGAGTCCACGAATCCATCCCGAGACACAATCTCCTGCGGTCCAGTGTACCTGGGTAATGTTAGGGCCCCAAAAAAGCACATAAGCAACAAATACGATAGGGATATCCCATATAAACCCCCTTATAATGAAGCCCAACAAGGTAGGGATATCCCTATCAAATGCTTATGCTTATGTGCTTTTTGGGTCCCTAAAACGTAGGGGCCTTAATAATTAGAATAGGGTTTTGGGGGTTCCTTATTATAACTATAGTAAAATATCCCCAAGACCCTAGTCTAATTATCAAGGCCCCTACATTACTTCGGAGTCAACACAACAACAGCTAGAGCAGCAGCTGCCGATAGAGGTTCAACTGCACTTGTGACCACCAGCCACCAGCTACTAAAAGCAGCGTTAACGGCGAAGGGCTCATGGGCACAAGTGTTACGGGGCGTTGGGAGCGGTCTGAAGATAGCAGTCGTGTGCTTGGCGAAGCACTAACCTCTCGACTGCTTCAAAAGAACCAGAGGTTCTCGAAGAGACCCGGTGCAGGATCCACAATAACTACATGTTACATGTACTCGAGCCTGTAAGCGAGTAAACTAGCAACGCTGCATGTGAGTAGATTAAGAAGGTTGCATGAATGTTGTTGGCTCCCGGTCCAGTTCAGGTCATGACGTGAGGGGCGTGCATGGATGCACGAATGACTGATGCAGCAGTGAGTCCTGCCAGAAATTCGATCACTGGTGGTCGCTTAGCAACCGAATCAAAATAAACCTGGCAGATGATCATCTACAAAGCAGCTTCCTCATGCGAACTTATCCGATCTACCTTCCGTGGAGGCATCCGGCTTGGTTAAACATGAATGAGCTCATATGTGCATACATGTATGTAGGTACATATATATATTTATTTATTTATATTTATTTATTTATTTATACACACTTACACACGTATACGCACTGGGAAACTACATAGATACGCATACACATGCGATGGAGGTAGACCTATGCTCGACAGGGAGACACGCATGAGCCCCAGGCGTCGGCTTCAGCTCCTTGGGGAAGCTTTCCTGGGTAGCGGCAAGTTCACAGAGCTCGGGAAACATGATGCAGCAAAGCAGAGTGTGCAACGCAGAGTCCGAGGTCTTGGGAGTGCATCATCGGATGTACAAGTACATGTCAGGATTCTCCGGCAAATCGAGTGGAACCCAAGCCAAGAATCCCATGCAGCCAGCAGCTCGTCTTTGTCCATGTCTAGGATCTCGCACATCTCCTTTACGCATCGGGGCTTGGAAGCCGGCAAGGCTGGGCAGAGTCAGTCGTAGGGGACCTACGCAGATCTCAGGCAAACCGTCTGAAAACATTGTGACACAGCGAAGGTCCTCACAAACTTCTTCCTTGTCCACGAGGGCCTGACACTAAACAGCAGCAGAACTCAGCATCTTTACCGGAAGCTTGCGGCATGAGAACGCTTGAGTCTTCACTCCAGTTGACCCAAACGAACAATGTAGCAAATCGTGGGGCAGCGTCCGTGGTTTGCTACAGTAATATGGGGGCCTTAATAATTAGAATAGGGTCTTGGTGCCCATAAATTATACTATAAATATAATAAGGAACCCCCAAAATAGTTGGAGTAATCATTTAGGCCCCTACAGTATGTGCTCCCTTATGCTGGGAAAGCAACCTTCACCTCGCCACCATTCAGCCCAGTGCAGCTTTATATACTATATATACAATATATACTATATATATACTATATACACTATACTATAGATACAATACATATATATATATATACTATACTATACTATACTATACTACAGTATACTATACTACAGTATACTATACTATACTATACTATACTAATATATATATATATACTATATTTGATAGTCTGCTCTTCCATCGATGGGAGCAGAGTCTTGGACTGCTCCTTTGTCTTTGAATGCGCGTTTCACTTTCAGTCCGGCCTGGTAGGTCTTGTAAGACATCTCTTCACCTTGGTCCATAGGGACCCTTAGGGGGGTAAGGGGAGGGGGGGTAGGGGGCCTTAATGCCCATAATAAGGACCTAATAAGGCCCCCTAAGGGTCCCTGTGATCTCAACACACGAAGAACATGTACATAAACTGTGCTTTGTCCTGTTCTGACTGCTGCTACGACTTGACTTCTTCGCCCTGATTCACAAGTGGCATGTTGTGATGATCTTCAAATCGCTCTCTACGTCTCCTTCACTACACTGCCGCCGACTGCCGAGGATCCCCCCCGGGAGCTTAGCTTATATCGAAGGGGAGCCCTGGCCTATATAGAGAATGAACCCATCTGCGAGTCCAAGTGTCGATTGTCAGTCACACCTGCGAAAGCCTCTTCCAAGTACTTCCGAAGGAACCCGTCCCGCTTCTTCGTCTCAGCTTCCTGTCGACAGGACACAGCGATGTGCCGGCTATCCCGGCCATAACATAGGGGCCTTAATAATTAGAATAGAGTTTTGGGGGTATATTATACTAGACTGATAATAAGGAACCCCAAAATAGTAGAGGTAACTATTAATGCCCCTATGTTAGCTTCGCGCTCCAAATTCCCGAGACCCTTGGAACAAGTGGCTTCACGCACATCAAACCGAAGGAAGCAAAAGGTGCCTCAACTTCCTTCTCATGCTCCTCTGCCGCTGTGGCCATCTTGTCTGCCACCTGGGCGATTTCTGCACTGTGCACATTGTCAAGGTTTCAGAGGATTTGGGCTGCCCCATTCCAACTCTGGCGAATGCTGGGCACGATCTACACACCCTCAGGGGTGCATCAACACCCATGTCCGACCCCTTTACTTCAAAACTGCACGTCGCAATCCAACCCTGTGCACACTTCCATCACTGAAGCCGTCTTCTTGCTGAGGCCCGGACCACACCTGTCAGCACCGACAGAATCGCCTTGATTGGGACGTGGAGTTTAAGCACTTTCGATCCTCCACTAAGAAGGCACTTAATTAGTTGGTGAACATACAAAAGTTTACAAAAGCCAGTTACCACAATAGTCAACATTCCTGTTGGCTTGTGCCGAAGTGCGCAACAGCCATACATGAGATAGCAAGATCAGTATGTTTCGTTACACAGTTACACACCACCGCAGGATCAGCGCAGGAGGTAAAGGCATTCAGAATGCACGTGCGGCCCTCGATCCCAAAACCCTGAACTGTAGGAAGCTGAACAGATGAAGCCAGGTATGTGGGCCCAGGTGGGTCTGCGTACTATACACGTATGGGCCGGGGAACTGCGCCCCCAACTACACCACATAACTACACCGTTCATTCCAAAACGACCAGCAAGACTGCAAAAGTGCACGGCAGATCTGATTTGTCACTGCCGCCCCGGGGCAAAACTGGTGAAGATCATGTAGCCAGCCTCAGACACGGCGGCAGTTCTGAATGCAGGCAAAATCAGGACAGCCCACATGCTACCAAGTCCCCACGTTCAAATTCCAAAACACGCACGATTAAACGCGATCCGAATCACCGAAATAGCGCAACCTTTTCTATAGTGAGCGAGGGCTTTTGTTACAAACCCTCTTCGGGTTTAAAGGGCCCGTTCAACTCTACGCCCCAGCGCTCCAACCCAGGTGCGGCGAAGATGAGAGTCGCCGGGTATGCGTCGAACAAAGGCTGCATTCCACTCGGGTCTCCTAGGCTCTTCTTAGGGAGTCTAGTTTTCTCAACAAGGAATTACGGAGTTCACATTTTTAGCTACTATATACTAGGGAAACTCTGTTATTTGCTATAGATCCCTATTCTGGCAACTTAAAACCAGTTCCCTTAACAAATACCCAGTCTCCATTCATGGCCATAAACAGCACCCACATCGTCTTGCCTTGGCTGACCATGACCGGATGGGTAACCAACAAGGAAGAGACGGGGTCCCTGTTCTTGAAGCAATGGAGGCAGGGTCCCTGCTCTTCAAATTTTGAGCTCGACACGCTTCTTGCATCCTCGGGTCACCTTGACTCTACCCGTTTACACAATGCAAACGTCGTCATCCTAAGGCCACGCTTGACATTTTTCCACAAGAAAGTCAAGGCAGAAGGGAGTCCTCGCGTCTTAAAGCCCCACGCCTCGCTGAAATCCGAGGTTGCTCTCCAAACTCGTCTCTAGAACAACCGATGCACCGTCACAAAGCCTCAGGATCAACCCAGACTCTGGATTTCTTACAACTCACAAGCTGAAGGCAAACAGCGACCCTTGTCCCGAACCGCGATTGAACCAAGGTCATGTTTCCGAAGCCTGGCAGGCACTCGTAGCAAGGATTGCTTTGGCAATACAGCGCGCACTTTTTGGATGATGAGTGTGCGCAACTGCGTCCTGGGAAGTCAGCGATTACATGGCCTGGCGACCGTTCCAAGCTGGTTCCAAAATTCCAGTCCAGATTTCCATACGTAGAGTGTCCCTGCGGACTGACGTGCAGAGATGAAGTGATTTACTTCACCAGTAAACATAAACAGAAAAAGAACTCAACGACAGATGCACCCATCTTAGCTAAGGGTTGCCACAAGTCGAAGGGAAGATCTGGCGTGAGGCAACTCATGGGCCTCAATGGTACGGACTTCGGAACTGGTCGCCCTTCCACGAGGTTAGCGGCTTCTGGCAAAACCTGTCGGCAGCCTGCACAAGGTCAGACAATTTCTCCTCTCCGTGTGAACTGGCATAGGATGGGCGTGACTATTGTGATGAACATAAGAATTACATATAGATAGCCTCAGCCGCCTTCGGTGTATGCGAACACAAAACAATACAGAGAGATATGCATGTGCACCCGAGCACAAATAAAGCAAAGACACACTGAATGTCAGAGTTATGGTTGCTATGACACGCCTGCGCCCTGTCTTCGGCACAGCAGAGCAAGCTCACATGAAATTGTCCCAAGAATGCCTCGTGTCAATTCACGAGGGCTTAAAGCATTCACGGCTTCTCATGGGAAAGACAGGCAGTCCAGGCACGGACTGAGGGCTTTCACACCCAGTCTCCCAAGAAAGTCTGGAACCGTTCAGTTCGAACTCTGCATGCCTTGGTACTTGTAAGGAATCATTCAGTGACCCCCGTCATTCAGTTATTCGAGTTTCCTGCAAAGAGGCTTACCCGCACTTGTAATTATTTGGAAACATCAACAATGCTTCTTTATTTGCGTGCTACGCCACATGGGATCCTACAACGATGGCAGCCCAAGGCAGGGCCAGCAGCTAGCAGAAAAACTGAGCATGTGCTCAACATCCGCCGCGCTTGTCATAGCCTTTCGGCACTCAATTGCTGCGTCTGTGCAGCAGTATCAACAGGATAAGCACTCGCAGTCACCCAGCTGATTGACGGACACCTCAGTCTTTTCCTACCCCTACTAGTATTTCGCCATACTTAAGCAAGCTCCACCATCCCTTGCAACAACCACTGCATTATTGCTACAATATTTCCGGCGCCCTTGCCTTGCCGTGTGTTTGCCTGTTGCTGAGTTGTTGGTTGAGCAGTTGAGCATACGAAGGAAAAGTAGCTTGCTTGAAAGCTTGCTTGGTCCGACGAGCACCTATCAAGTCGGCTCAATGTTGGCCATTGCCAACGCATGTCACCAACCTCATGATCGCGGCGCTTTGTCACGTGTTGAGAGCCCCTCACCATGGTGCTATGGCCACAGCACCTGCCGGCACCTTCGTGCCTCGTGGTATTCCCATTGGTATGCCCACGGCTCGCAGTGAATATTCTTTGTGGCAGCAAATTCTCACTGTGACAGTTTCGGCACATCTACTCGTCAACTTGTGTGTGCCGCTGCCCTGCCAGTGCGGTGGCGTCTTGGGATCGTCGTTCGTAGTTGGCTACTGCTGCGTGTGTTGTTCGGTTGCGTGCCTTGCTGCGCGAGTTATGTGCCTTAGAGTTTCGGAGGTGTTTGTCAGGCCGGGCTGGTGCGTTGGTCCCAGACCTCACCTTACGTTCCGCCCCGAGCTAATTTCTGTTTCTCCTGCGGTCGTTGTCATCACCTTTTAAAGGGGCCCAGAAGCATTGCTCGACATGCATGCGCTAAGGGTGGGGTAGGGTGGGGGAGGCACACCACTAACGTCACGACGTCATTGAGCCTCAAGCTGTAGTACGTAACTGCGAAGCATATTATATCGCAGCTCGGCAGGGTGACCGCCCTCCATGTGCAAAGCTGTGCATCTACGTCGCTTCCGCTCAGGACGCGGTACGCATGTCCTGCACAGGTGGCTTGGTCAGCTTTGCGGGAGTTCGGCCAACCCTGTGAGGTCCACCCAAGCGCCTTCTCCCTCTTCTCCAAGTTGGAGAGGAGCCTCTTTGGATCTGCTACAGCAATTTTGTCCAAACTCTGGGTGTTCAGAGAGACACCAGAGAATTGAAGATAAAGTGTACTCACATCCACCGGGAGACATGGTACTTCTGAAGGACAGGTTCTTGGTCTTCTCGATGACCTGCAGATGCTTTAGAAGGGCAGGCCGAGGGTCATGACGAATCACACAAACGGAACCTTTGCAGAATCTCCAACTATCCTTCTCGATGCAAGCGTCGTGCGCGAGTCAGAGAGCACTGCATGCAGCCCTGCAAGCACCTGGGAGGCTCCTCAATCTTCAACATACCCCAAACCGACGATGGGAAGGCCCTTGTTCCAGTGCCTGCTGGTAGACGCTGGGAGGTGCTTTGGACATCACCACACGACATTTCTCGGAGTCAATCCGGGCGTCGAGCTTGGCGTTCTGGATTAGTTTCACCTGAAACTACAGCGTTTTTTCATCGTGGTATCGGCTGGTTAAGCTGAAGGGGCACAGGGAGTGCAATCGATTAAACCCCGAGGTTTCCTGCATGATGCTTGCACGGGGACAAGTTTGCCTATCAGCCTATCCGAAAGCCTTCTGGTCTCAATCACCGACAACACAACCGGACGAACGATGCGGTGCCTGCGTCAAACCTACAACAGGACTTCGACCCTCTTGTCAGGCTTGGGGTACAGCTAAACGTGACTACACGAGAGGCTAGCCGCACAACCGACGACTCCACACAATTGAACCCCTGCATCGGATTGGGGCTCTGGCAATCCAAACCTCAGCCTCCTGCAATGCAAGGGGACACTGTTTCGGCTGTGGAAGCCACGACTGGCATGTGAACCAAAAAAGACTTCAACATGAATACAGAATACACCAAAGTGTGCAACTCTTCGGCACTCTCCTCCGCTTCCATGTTGAGCTTCGATGCGATCATACCAATGTTGATGCACTGGTGGATCCTGCGTCTGTCAGTGCTTCACGGGCCCCTTCACGGGCCCAGGTTCAGAAAGGGGAACGTCATCCTGCAGCCACTCTGACTGACATCAGCTTTGGCTCCTGCAGTAGGTCTCGAAGATCAGCAGGCGGGCGTTCTCCTGGACATGGGAGGTTTGGCCCCAATGACTCACTTTGTCCCAGGGATCTCGAGGCTCGAGAACAGTCATAAGCTTCCTGTCCTGGAAGTCTTGCCAGTGGCGCATTAAGAAATAGTCCACTTTGCATACTTTCTCCTTGGCACCGGGCGAAAACAGGCAACCGAGGATAGATCCTGTTGCATTCAATCAAGGCTAGCGGCTAGCAGTATGCATTACATGATGGTTTCGATCACGATAGGCAGCAGCAATGGCTGACGAAAGGCATGAACCACCGATAACCTGCAGCCGCCAAGATTCGCATTTCTGCAGCTCGTGCTGGGCCTCATCGAAATCCTTGGATGCGGCTTACCACCTCCTTGCTTGAACCGCGACCCATGAACTGGGAGACGTCCGATAGTTATTATGGTTCTTAGCGAAGAGGGGTGCCGACATGGGGCGCGCACGATTTAAAATTTAGTGATACTACGCATGGACTAAACTTACTAACCCCTTGACAAGCATCCATGTCCACATACAGGGCCATGAGGAACCGCGTCACAGGATCGCTGTATACCTCAAGCAAGCATTGCTTCTGGTCGAGTCGATCTGTCCCCAAGACAGACTATTACGACGAGGATGATGGTGGTAGTGATTGTAGTGCTGACGACGGTGATGACGACCACGGTGGCGGTGGGCGGTGGAGGTGGTGGTGGTGGTCATGAAGATGGTGATGCTGGTGGTGGTGGCGGCGGTGGTTTTTTTGCCTCCTGCATAGCTGAGTACACGAAGGTGAGTTAGTCCTGGCTATTTGCAGATGTGGAGTGGCATCAGCTTCCTGAAGCATCGTGAGGGATCTGATCTGGTCAAGGGCTATTCAGATACGAGGCCGCGTTCTCGTGCTGGATGATCCAGACAGTGTCCTGCACAGAGCCAAGAAGATAATGTAGGGGCCTTAATAATTAGAATAGGGTTTTGGGGCCCATTCTACTATACTTTTAATAAAGAACACCCAAAATAGTATATTAATTCATTCTTTAGGCCCCTATATTACGAGCTCACAGCCTTATTTCGAGGAAGGGCTCCCTTTGGGAATTGACTGTACTTAAACGGAGCAGGGGACGTTGAAAGAGGTTACGAACAAGCCTATACCATAAGTGAGACATCGCCGGTGTGGATATAAGCCTTCGGGTAGTTATATAAGCCTACCCACAACCTGCTAAGTAACCAAGTCCGCTTGGCCTCCAAGTACAGTATACCTCCAGCATTCCAGAAAGCCTCTGTTTCCGGAAGCTTCCCAGTCCTTCATGAGGTGCTTCAGGCGCTTCTGCAGAATGAGGCAGGCGGCCACATAGCGGAATAGGTGCGGGCAGGAGAGCGAGATGCAGGACCTCTTGGTGGCCACTCTTCAGGGATCTCTTCAAGTGCATCCGGAGGCGTGTTGCAGCAGCAAGGGCTCGAAAGTGTAACGTGGTACACAGACACAACTTCGATGCATGAATTCGTTGACTTTTCACTGCCCACTTCCAAGAACGTGTCGAAGTTGTTCGTGCTTGCATCTTGACCCTTTTGCTGCTGACAACGACGTCTTTCGACAGCGTCGAAAGATTCTGGCCCGCCGGACTGAGGCCAAAGCAAGCTCTTCTCATTCAAGAAGAAGTCCAGCAACTTGACCTCCACCTTCTCAGCCTGTGTACATACACCGCAGCTGCAGATGAAGACACGTGAATCTAGCGTTGCAAGATTGAAATTTTGGGATGCTGAACTTCCCTTTGCTTGAGTCCATTCGAAGGGCTCCTCGTTCCGCATAACTCCCAGCAAGCTTCGACCCCGTAGGAGCTAGTTAATTATTCAAGCTGTCGATGATCTACCGGCTAGCTACGATTGTCACAAGTACCCTCGTGACACTACCTGCGATGATTGCTGCTTGCTCTTTTCTTGCCTGTCCTTCGCAGTTCAATTCTTTTGCTGAAGGTATGTAGTATGCACCACAAGTCCAGACCGAAGTGCTGTGAAGATGGGGAAGAGCGACCAGTGTAGCAGCCATGTTCGCTGCAACAAGACCTCCTTCTTGGACATCTTCCTTGGAAGGGCACTCAGCTGAAACTATGAATCGAAAACTAATCACGCAGTCACCGCACGGTGGTGTAGCGGTGGCGGCGGCAGTGGCGGCGGTAGTGGTGGTGCTGCTGGTGCTGGTGGTGGCTTCAGTACGCTACCAACTCGCTGGCGGCAGGGGCCAATTTGACGGAGAGTTCAAGGGTTTTTGTGTGGCTTTTCGGGGCTCCGAACACATTTGCCTGTGGCTGAAGATCGCACCTGCCATCACCTGCCTGCTTTACACCTCTAACTGCCCTCTTCGGAAGCGGGGATCAAACAAATTCGATGATGTGAGCAGAATTCTGCCTCCAACGATTTGTTGCCTCCCGCCTGGCTAGGACATGCTAGGACCTCCAACCATGAGGCAGTGGAGGCTGCCAAAAGTGAGGCCGAGAGTCGTGTTGTCCAGGAAGTCGTTGATTTTGAAGATCACATCCACGGCTCTCTCAGCCCCATCCGTGGCCTACCGGGTGATGCCGATGCTTGCGCATGTAATATTACTACAGCGCAGTCAGGATGTCGGGCGGAGTGCATGTACGACCAAAACGGGAGGAGTTGCAGTTGGTCGAGCCACCGCTCACACTGTAATACTGCTATATACTGGTGCTACACATCTTGGAGTTGCTACTGCGTGCACAAATCATTTGCTTTCACGACTGCGATTGCTGCCGTTAGCGACACCCGTCCTTCCTCTGGTGTCTCGGTTTATCTCATGCTACTCGCTGCAAAGGCACAAGCAAACAAACACGACGATAAACACCCGCAGAGACACACACGCACAGAGGGAGAGAGAGACAGGTATGTAGCTATTGTCGGCATTTGCTCGTTCATAAAAAACGTCAAAACAGTTGCCTTCTGCACGAAAACCTGCTGCACTGCAGTGTTGCAACTGCTTCTGCATGTCCCCTTTTCTTCTGATCATGAACTGCAGCATCACCATCACTCATACAACCGCCATATGTTGCCAGTTCAGGTACTCGTGATGGTAGTGGTAGTAGTAGTCGTCGTCGTCGTCGTAGTCGTAGTAGTCGTAGTAGTAGTAGTAGCAGTAGGAAGAGGAGGACGACGAGGAGGAGGAGCTACCGCAGTAGCAGCCGCAGCAGTGGCAGCAGCAGAGCCAGTGTAGCTGCTGCTGCTACTACTACTACTACTCCTACTACTACTGCTGCTGCTACTACTACTACTACTGCTACCTACTGCTACCTACTACTACCTGCCACTACCTACCACTACCACTACAACTACCACTACCACTACTACCACTACTACTGCTGCTGCTGCTACTGCTACTACTACTACGACTAATTACTTCTGCTTCTACTACTACTACAACTACTACAACTACTACTACTAACACTACTACTACTACTACTACTACTACTACTACTACTACTACTACTACTAGGCGCCCCCCTCTACCAACCACCTCTCTGACATACTCTTGTAACACACATCCGTTTTACTCGGTATTTGCAGTACTTTCGTCATGTAGGAACACCTTCTGAAGCTTGAAAATTCACTTGCGTTTTTGCAAACTCCAGCTTCCGATTCTGGACTGGCTTTTCGGGGGGTCGGGGGTGGGGGGGGGATGATGACGACAGTGTTACGCAAACACACCAAACAGAATCACCACAAGAGCCGTTTTACTCGGTATTTACAGTACTTTCGTGATGCCGGACTTTGTTACATAGTCTCCCCCCCTACTCCTGGACTATGCACATTAAACTTTGCTGTCTCGAACTGTTTGCAAAAAACTCGAAATTTTTCGCAAACAATACTTAAAGTACTTTGTTCATGTAGCCTACTTTTGTGCTCTCGACTGGTCTGATGTTTTGAGTGCAGATGACGTGACTACGCAGTCTTGGCTTCCCGTCATTCATCACGATGTTCCCACGACCTCCCTGGCCAAAGTGGAGCAAGCATACCGTCAGCACACTGCTGCTGCAGAGGCTAAGTGCTCCAAACTAAATCGTTTTCAGATTTAACTTTCTGCTTTTCATGCAGACCCTGAGCAAGTCGCTTCTCTGAGCGCCGCATTGTCGGAAGCCGCAGACATCTTGAACAGTCCAGCATACAACAGTATCTTGCATGCTGACATTGCTTTGACCAAACTGTTGCAAGGCTTGGCTGTGATTTTTGTAGATACGGCTCTTCTAGCGGATGGCTGGCTTGTGCGGGAACGTCGTCTCGCTCAAGCCTCCACGCCAACCAACGACTGCTAGCTCCAGACCAGCGTGAGCTCAACAAAAGCTTTCCAAAGACGNCTTTCCAAAGACGTGCAGTAGCAACCTGCGTGCGCCTCTATTCTGTTCAAGTTGTGATGCTGTTCGTTGTTGAAGATGATGATGACGATGGGTTTGGCCACAGGTGGTTGGTAGGGGGGCGGTGGCTTGTACTACTACTACTACTACGAACTACTAACTACTAACTACTAACTGCTAGCTACTAGCTGCTAACTACTAACTACTACTACTACTACTACTACTACTACTACGACTACGACTACGACTACGACTACGACGACGACGACTACTACTACTACCTGCTACTACTACCTACTACTACTACTACTATTACTACTACTACTACTACTACCTACTACTACTACTACTACTACTACTACTACTACTACCACTACCACTACCACTACCACTACCACTACCACTACCACTACTACTACTACTACTACTACTACTACTACTACCGGCTACTACTACCTACTACTACTACCTACTACTACTACCGACCTACTACTACTACTACTACTGCTACCTACTACCTACTAATTATTACCTCTACCACTACCACTACTACAACTACGACTCCGACGACGACGATTACTAGACTACTAGTACTACTACTTCTTCCGCTACCGCTACCACTGCGGCCTACCGCTACCGCTACCGCTACTGCTACCACTACGACCACCACCACCACCACCGCCACCACTGCCATCTACTACGACGACTACTTATTTACAACGACGACGACGACGAGGACGTATTGAAGACACATCAGGCCTACGGGCTTTGAGCAATAGCGAATTTACGAAAGCAGACCGTGGCTTCACACTGTGACCCGCAGCGTACTGACACTTTCACCAGCATCATTGAACCAGTGAACTCTACATGGTCAGCAGCCAGGCGAGCAAAGACGTTAAGCCCGTGCCTCCTCAAACTCACGATTCCTGGGCAACGACTTGCAAATCAATGGCAAAGCTGACAAAGAGGCGTTACATCCTGCTAGTCTTTGGCTGCAATGGTGTTGCACAAATACTGCGCTTCCGCCTCATGCCAGATTCTTTCCAGCCGGGTGGCAAGATGAACGACGCCAGCGTGCCCCAAATGCAACTGACCTGATTTCAGGCGGGAAACATGTTCGCCTTTTGCACATGCTGCATCTGTCCCGACTTAGCTATCTCGCAATGCTCCGGCGTAGGCCACTCTCCGCACTGTCGGGCCAGGCCTGTTTGGAGGTCATGACTGGGCGTTCGGCATCCTGCGATGAACGGGTCGAAGTTTTACGAACATACCGGAAACAATACACTAATGACACCATATCAATTGTATAATAGTGATAAAAATTAATAATAGCAATACGATATTGATAGCAAAAAATAATCGATCATGTGGTCGTGTCATCAAGAGTCCTGGGAGATCATCCTCCTGTAGTGCTTGAGGAGCTCACCGCTCAAAGTGTAGTTCCCGCAGTCGTACTGCAACTTCGCGTAGTGCACAAGTCCTGCACTGCAGGTGAATTTCCCGACGACTGCTACCAACGAAAACAATCGCTGAACCCAAACCAGAGTGAGACCAAATAATGAAGACAATGCCGCTGGCAACGTGAAAAGATCTGGCAGCTGAGCACTGCAAGTACGTATACATTTCCAACAGAAAACCCTACCACTGAAACCCATTGCCTTCTCAGCGCATGCCCTCCGACACCCTACGCAAGATTCCGACTTCATGCTGTGAGCATCCGCAAGCTCTGAATGTGAAGCCGTCCGTCGATCACAGACGGGTCGAGGCTGAAGGTCGTGCACAACTCCTCGATAGTCCTTGTCATCGTCATATTAGGGGCCCAATAATTAGAAGAGGGTTTTGGGGTATATTATACTGCAAATGACAAAACAGGATTGGTAGTCGTGTAGGCCCCTACATTGCTTCTACCAAGGCTTTGGAAAACTTGGCAGCACCCCGGAACAGGAGGGACTAGGTAATGACAGGAGTCTTGCACTTCGCCACCTTCTCCACCTGCTCCTCTTCCTGAGCATCGACTTAGCCATGGAGGCTCTTTGGTCTGAAGTTAACGATGCCTGAAAGATCACGCGCTACTATGGGCAAGTGTGCGACATGTTCGCATCCGGCCTCCAGAATTTCTAGTAGCGGAAGAACCTGGAACGAGAGGCACCGAGTTCAATAACTCCTTTGTTCATGCTGCTTACATGGTTCCAAACAGATATCGGAAAAAGGATCGCAGGAAAGGCGATGTGGTTTTGTGGCATTTGTGGCTGTGGTTCACGGATCTCGGCCTTCTCGCGCGACAGCTCTAGCTGCTGTAGCACCAGGTCTCGCCTTGTCAAGCTTGCCAGCTTGCCAGCTAGCTCAACTTCAAAGGGGTCTCAGAGTGTCCGAGTACCATTGATGCACTCTGCTTTGGAGCTCCCTCCGGCTGATCTTATGCATGTGTGAAAGGAGCAAGACTCAATCACTCTGAGCTTGTCATGCCAATGCCAGAAACACAGCCATGCTTCGTGCCTGTCAGTAAGTTCCTGCGGCTGCTCTTCTCCGATCATGGTGTACGTCTCCAGAGCCCAATCGATCATGTTCCTCGGTCAGAAAGTGATCCATGCTCGCATGAAACCATTCATCCGCAATGCTGTGCTGCTACTCGGTTATACTAGCTGGACAAAGGCTACTGGCATGGGTAGGTGTGAGCCACCACCCAATGCTTCGTGAACAGCTTTTGCTTGAACGCCATCCACCAGTAGCCGTTCTAGCATGTGAGAGGCCATAGATCAGGCACGATGCGTTTCCGCGAGCAGCGTCAGCTGTGCCCGCTGGATTGCTGTCTGGTTGTACAGGCCAGTCTCCTGCAGAACTGGCATGGTATGGGCTGCCGAATACGGCCTTTCCGGCTTGCCTAGATTTCAGTGTTGAAACCCTTCTCGCTCAAGCTAGGACGAGAAGGGCTTGAATACCTCCGTTATCAAGAGCAATCAAAAACCATCTGTCCGGCACAAGCAAATCTAGCTGAAGTTGGGCAATCCTTTTGACACCTTGCAAACCTATCGGACCTGCAGGAAGTTGAAGACTGGGAAGATGAGATGTCTGTCCAGGAAAGGAACCATCCTGGCATCTGGACTGGGCTCAAAACATGGACAAACGCGTCGGGGAGGGAGGGCTCTTGTCACCAAGGCCAAACAAGACCGTTGCATTAACACGATATGCAGACTCTGACACCCATGCCACAGGTCTCGGACTTGAACTTCAATCCATAAGGCTTTAAAAACTTCCGCCAGGGCTGCTTCATCGAGAGGTCGTACTCAACGTGCTCCTGCGCCTGCCTGGATTATGGATCTCTTGCAACTGCTTGCGCTCTGCAATGAAACCCGTGATCGGAACTTGATCCAAGCTGCTCCAGAGTCATCTTTGGAGGCTTATCCTCTTCTGCTTGCGTGGGGTCGCCAGCCATGGTTCTTCTGGCACAGGGCGCTTAGGTTCGCTTAGGACGAGGAGGGCAGAAACATACAAGTGCAACCGCTTCACTCGGGCCCCAGTCACTGCAGAGTCAAGACCTGACAATCTCTGACACAAGCGCAAGTAGGACTCACGACCCTGCACAGTGAATTGAGCATGCCATGCCGACTGGCCTGGCGAGATCAACGAAACGTCGAGTTCGAAAGGGGCCGCCGGGATTGCCGTCCGAGGTAACGGCTGCGGCGGGCGCAAACAGAGAGTCAAGGACGTGGAAGACCATAGTGACGTTGCCAGTGACGATGTACTGTGTACTTGGTGTTTGTGAGCTCATGGTGATTGGTGCCGCCTTTACTGCCCTCTTTATAATACCTACTAGCTGTTATAGTTCAACCTGAACGATGAGAAGCCTATCTACTGTTTGCCGCTTGAACTCCTACCACCCAAAAGCATCATGATTTTGAAGTGACGGTGCTTTTTGTAGCATCTTGCCATGTGCACATGTACATGTGTTCACGAGGTTCTGTTATTGCTTACTCTCCCGGACGGCAAGTTAGAACCACCCTTGTCGCCACAATTTCGCCCGAGTTTTGCTTTCTCGGGCGCCACTTTACCCGAGCAGCAAGTTAGAACGAACCAGAAACGTCGCCAAGGGAAGTTAGAACTGCCCTGCTTCGACAGCTGGGCTTAATTTTTACAGCTGGCGGCCCACGACGGGTAGAACCACCCCGTGCCGAGGTGCTGCCCCGTACGCAGCATACCACACTCGTACTTCCCCTTCGTACTGCGCACCGGCCCGCCCACAGCACCCGTTCGGCCCGTACCGTCCCGTACCGCTATATGTACCGCTCGTAGCGCCCGCTGCCCCACACACTGCCCCGCACCCTTCGAACCCGCAGAAACGTCGCCAATGCAAGTCTTCCCTGCTTCAACAGCTGGGATGGGTTTTGGAGCCTTTTTCCATATTTGAGCCACGGTCAAAATTACTGGCTTGGCGAAGGGACATTGATCTCGGGGTTATCGTTTTTCTCGTGTACCCTATCGCTCTGCAGATCAAACCCCATGTTAGGATAAGATTGTCCGGATTGGCTCTTTTGCATGGATGGGAAATCCTAAAGGTGCTTGGTAGTAGTACAACTTTAGTACTGGAAATGCCTCGTTTGGGGTCGTGGATTGTGCTTGGTTATAGTACAACTTTAGTACTGGAAATGCTGCGTTTGGCGTTCTGGCTGGATTGCGCTCGGTTGTAGTACAACTTTAGTACTGGAAATGCCTCGTTTGGGGTCCTGGCTGAATTGTGCTTGGTTGTACTTTAGTACTGGAAATGACTCGTTTGGGGTCCTGGCTGGATTGTGCTTGGTTGTACTTTAGTANACTTTAGTACTGGAAATGCCTCGTTTGGGGTCCTGGCTGAATTGTGCTTGGTTGTACTTTAGTACTGGAAATGACTCGTTTGGGGTCCTGGCTGGATTGTGCTTGGTTGTACTTTAGTACTGGAAATGACTCGTTTGGGGTCCTGGCTGGGTTGTGCTTGGTTGTACTTTAGTACTGGAAATGACTCGTTTGGGGTCCTGGCTGGATTGTGCTTGGTTGTACTTTAGTACTGGAAATGACTCGTTTGGGGTCCTGGCTGGATTGTGCTTGGTTGTAGTACAACTAATGCTACGGAGCGGCGGTACGGGGCGGTACGGAGCGGTACGGAGCGGCACGGAGCGGTACGGAGCAGTACGGAGCGGCACGGAGCGGTACGAAGCGGTGCGGGGCGGTGCGGGGCCGTACACCAGGGGCAGTACGGTGGTGGTACGGGCGGTTTGTGCGGTCGGTACGGGTTCTAACTTGGCCCCCGGCCAAAAACGACAAATCTGGTTTTAACTTCGCGCTCGGAATTTCCAGCGAAAAACTGGCGCCCGAGGTTTTGGCTTTGGGTGGTTCTAACTTGCCGTCCGGGAGTGTAATCCCTTTCACAGCAGTCCTTCGCCGTTCAGGCCGTCGTTATGCAGCCTGTCATATACTAGAATATATACTCGTGCATGTATGTATATAAATATGTGTGTATACAGTGTATACAGTTTGCAAATATATGCGATGTAATGAATTATGTGTAATCTGTCCTATATTAAACAAAGATTGTATCACGTAAGATGTAACATATCCTTCAGACCCATTGCAAGCTCGGTGCCGACTGATGGGAACACGCTTCTGACATCATCAGAACCGGCAGCCGTCACCAGGCCGTCCTCAAGAGAAGGAGCAACTCAGCTTCCTTAGAAGGACACCCCTCAAAGGAAATATTGGAGGACCCCTTAAGGGCTCCTTTTGTCACTCCTTTAGCGGCTCCATTAAGAAGGGTTCCCTCAGGGGTTCCTGTGCATGTCAGGGTTGCCTTAAGGCTGAAGTTATCGAGTTTCAGGCCGTTCTCAGGCCTCGGGAATTTCTTGAGACCTCCTACATGCAGCACTGCGAATGCATGTAACGACAACAGCTATAACAACCACCCAGGAGTACAAACAATAATCCAAGATTAGGTGATACCAGACAGCAGGAACGCTGGCCGTGACCACGATAGACAGCGCAGCAGGATAGCGCTGTCCATCATGCTACTTCGGATGATAATCATCATAAGTTGTCATCGTGTCACGGGGAACGTTCAGTGCCCCGCTCCTTTCCCATCAGCTTCATTGCAACCAGGGCAATGATGTAGATGACCTGTGCTAGTTTGTGACACAGTGCACACAAGCCACCGAGGAGTCTCTCCGAAATGGTGGCGGGAGCAGTCTGACGATGCTGCGAGAAGGTGATATTCTGACTCGGAGTATCCTATGAAGTGTAGCCAGATCCGAAGTCCTGTATCATGTTTGCTGAAGAACTGCAGATACGTGCAGGCCATGCTGTCTATTCACCTTCTCATGTGTAGCTCCGGGCAAGTCAGTGTTGAGCTTGGAGCCCATGTCACACAAACACAAACAGCAGCCCGTGCCCAGAACTGCTGCCGATTGCTGCTGGTGCTTCTGATGACTATGCAGACAGGTTGCGGCGACAGTGAGTAGCAGCAACCTTGATTTTACACATACCATTCACTGCAAGCTTAATCGTTTTGGGAGCTCATTGCATCCGAAGCGCCAGGCCATGCCTTGCATGGCGGAGATGATACCCTTCAGGAGGTTGTAGAGCGGGGGAATGCCACGAACCTGTGACGTCTTCCCTTGACGACGGCTTGCTGTGAAGCCTGTTGTGGATTCTGAGGGATGTAGGACTCTGGGGATCTGCTCCTGCTTGTAATACGTAAATATCATCTACCTGCGAGTACTCATGCAATTCGCGAAGCAGAGTAGGCTTGGAAGCTCATGGTCTGTTGGACAACACTTTCCTTGATTGGACATATAAGGCAAACAAGCCACAAGTCACTTCCATTATACACCCTTTGTGCAGCTGGGCTGCTAGTGTCAGCCAACGAGTCCACCCATGCTCTGAGAACCCTAAACTCTACACACCCCAGGAAGAGTCTCAATTTCTCCCACCAGCAAAGGGCGCCCCATGTGCCGGCAAGATTCCAAGCGCACCAACCGAAGGAGCCGGACCTGGTCTGTTGGGTTTGGAAAAGGAAAGCTACGCCCAAAACCCTATAGCACACGGCTCTCTACGTCCATTGCTTACCTGGTCAACAACGCTCTGTGGTTGTGATCCCAACCGTTGGGCGCGTTGCGAGATCTTCCTTGCTGTGCACTGTTCTATCGTGATGGTTCTTGATATGCACGCATATGTAAATATTATACAAATGAGCATTACAAGAGTTTTAATAAGTATTTGTTTTTGTATATACATATGTGCATATGGTAGCAGCCGGGCCAACAGGCACAATCAAAACACATAACAAATATTGCCGCCACTGGAAAAAGAACCCTGTGAATACCACGATAAAAAATTAAGTAAAGTAACACTAATCGTAATCATAATATGTGCAGCTGCAGTTGGCATCCTTGCATATCCTGATGCTCACAACCGAAGACGACACAGTCTATCTGTGCGGACAAGGAGCTAGTCGAAGCATCCTCAGTTTAGACGCGCACACTCAGACAGCCCAGGTGAGGCATGTTCGCCTAGGTCCCAGTCGAAGAATTCGACTTCCCGCGCCAACACGCAGGCATGGGTTAAACAAGCCTTCCAGATCCCCCCCCCCCCCCCCCCCGCGAGAACTACGTATGGATGCAACCTGACCTCTTCGTCACCGGATGTCGCTTCGATGTAGGAAAGCCCGTCCCCCCAGAGAAATGCAAAATGAACACAACAAGGCCGTCGGTTTCGACCAGGATTTCTTCTGCATGACAGCCTGTCCGACGGTCAAACACCTTTGCTGCTAGATCACTCCGGCATCGTAACACTCGATCCTTCTGGACTTAGGTTAGTAGTTAGGTTTGGCAGGATGCCACACTGCTTCTTATCGGTAGCATACTCTTCAACAAAATGGACCTGTTAGATGTGTTACCTCTACCATGATTTGTCTACAAGGAGAGGCTAGCCCGGCGATTGCCACAGGCGATCATTTGCTGCCCAAGAAACCTCAGCATGTTCATGACATTGCCTCGGAGGCAGGCCGCAAGCAAATCGTGTCGGCTTCTGTACTGTTTGTTTGTTCTGCAGCTTGGGATTGCCATGGGCGTGGCCAAACGAATTCAAGCATGTTGGCAGGTTCTTTGGGACCTATAAATAGATATCTATCACACATCCTACCACGACGCCTGAGAAAAATGTGTCCTGCCCCGACAAGCGAGCCGGGAACAACGAAGCGCTTGGAACGCCAACGGCGGACAGCAATTCATGAAGAAGCATGTGACAAGTGCTGCTGAGATGCTCAAAGATTTGTCGCTGTCATCACCGTCAACGCCAGCCTCCAGGCACATTCGGATCTGATGATCCGGACTGCGCACAACTGCAATCACCCGTAGTCGGGAGTATGACGATAAGGATACCCATTATCAACACGATGACCACTGTTGTCTAAAGAGTACCACCAGTGCCGTCATGATGATGATCATCATTATGTCCAGCACTACAGCCACCATTATCTATATCATGATAGATTATGATCATTGATCATGCTGTGTAGCAGCTAATGTTCAGAATCAAGATGATGCTGGTCGTGGTGGTGGTGGTGGCGGCGGGCTGGCGAATATGATGATGACGAAGATGGTTGGATTTGTATTGGCATCGACGGTGGTGCTGGTCATCATTCCGAAGCCATTGCCGCTGCGAAGGCGATGACCACATGTGGCGGCCGTGTGCTCGCCTCTGAAGTGAGAAGGTTGTAGAGAGGCATGAACCATTGATCCAGAACACCTGGGTCTCATCTGTGACAGCTGGCGGTGTCCAACAGTTTCACTTCGCACATACACACACACACAGACAAACACATACACACACACACACTCACACACACACACGCACACACACACACACATGCGCGCGCGCATAAACCCCCAAAGACGGGCTGCAACGAGCAAGCATGAAATTCTGCGTGCAAACGGGGTGCCGCCGGCCACAATGACCTCGCTCGCAAAACTGCAACAGTCACGTGAGTCTGCCAGCACAACTCTACTTGCATGCCGGCTGCGAAGTCCAGCCAGTTGAAAACCCACCTCGTCCACGGCAGGCTTTAAACAGTGAGTTATGACTCAGGAGATCTCACGCCAGGACTTGTCCCAAAGCTATTTCTTCCGAGAGAGATGCATATTGTGAAGTTTAAGGAGGTGAAGACCGCAGTGTAAAATCTGCCCTGTGCAGCCAGGACACTGATCGTTGTAGAAGAACCTCATGCCGAAGTGGCTGATACGGATGATGATTTCAAACATGAAGATGCCTGACTCTCCAAGTCTGTTGCGGCACCGACGCTGCACATGTTGAACAGCCGTGTTTGCACCGAGCTCGATGCCGAGAAAGAGATTCTCAAAGTAGATCCAGCAACTGAGGTCTGGAAAGTCTTCCTGCGCTCGCCAATGCATACACTTCTGTGCGGCCGGCGTCTGACATGCAGTCACATTTGCGGCGACAAGCTGTTGTGTTAGGACGAGAGTGACCTGCCTGAACCCCCATCATGATGCAGTTGAGAAAGATCACGCACATCCTTGCTCGCTTCAGGTCCAGGAAATGAAGATGAAAACAACAGGCGGCTGGCTATACAGCCAACATCTGCCATACTGTATTGAATACCGAACTCTGCTTCGACAGATTTGTCTTCTCACTCTGCTATACAAACATTCAAGGTGCAGCACTGACTTGACCGTTTCCCTTCCAGGGCACACGAAGGCCATGAAGTAGTCATTTTCCGCCCAGCTGGAACCAGCGTTGTTCACCTCGGCGACAAGGCAACAGAGCACAGAGGAAGGTAACAGTAACCAGATACAACCGGATGCGGCGAGCGTAGGCTAGGTTTGGAACTGCTAAGAGAGGCCCTAGCGGGCCTAGCCTTCCATGCCCAACCACAAGTATCACGAGGGCCAAATGATAATATGTAAGTGTAAAAAGGAGCACGCGATTATGAATTATTTGGACATCCCTTGATCCTAAATCGTGATTTTTTTAACCCTAAACCGTGATTATTACCTGATTATTCCGACCCCCTTTAGGATGCGCGGTGTCCCGCCTTGCTGCATACCCGTAGAACTCGGGCGAATCGGAAGATCCTGAACCAGACGGGGGATGGAAGGCTCTGAGGTTGTCGAGGCTCATGTGGGGGCCTTTCTCATCAGCGTGGGGTTTTGGGGTGTATGATACTATAAAAAAAGCTGTGGGATTCTCGAGAGAAGGGGCAGCTTAAGATAGGGGCCTTACGCAATATTGGGGGTTTTGGCGTTTGTTCTGCCTAGGGAAACATGTCACAATACCTGTAGTCAGCATTCAGGCTTCCATAGTATGCCCTTTTCGTTTTGCAAAGGTCCTGTGGCTTGAACAAGCCCGTGGGCTAGTGCCAGGCCAACTCACTGCAAGCTCCGGGCCTCAAGATTCGGAAGGCGCCGAAGCCCATGCCCTGGTGGTCAAAGAACAGAGGTAACAGCCACTGCTCCAGGATGGAGACCACCCTGAGCGTTTCGCTTTTGATATACAAGCACATTGAGGCTGTGGCATAAGCTTGCTACCCAGTTCCCATCAGCTCTGCTTCCAAGAGGCACGATGAGGGTGTCCAGCCAATAAGACCTGGCCGGATGACGCAACCCCAACATGTCCCTCCTGTCCAGATAAAGCACCGTGTGACTGGATAAAGGCAAGTGCATTTTTTAAGCAAGGCTTTACAGCTATGCCTGCCCCCCCAGCCTAAACGCCGAAACATCCGCCGGACTTGCTTCTGCTTGGAGCCCTGCATTTTGTTCGTGAACCCTCCGCTTGTGGCCAAGAGACCAGGTCTTCCAGAGAGGACGGTGAAAAAGCAGCGAATCATGCCACAAAGCGAAACGTAGCGCCAACTCCTCAAGAATGTCACGGATACATATTCTACAGTTGTTCAAACTGGTGACCTCTTCGGCTCAGCACTCAAACGCACCGTCGGCATGCAAGCACGGCAGCAAAGCAGTTCTTGCATGGCATTGCCACAAGCAGCGGCATATCCAGCTTGCGAATGCGAACACCCGCGTTTTGTGCAGCTCGAATCGACAAAGACACTACGTACAGTGTCAGAACAAGGTTCACACAGCCTGCACATTCCAATCCTACATGTGCCCGGTAAGATCACCGGCTTCCCAACTTTGCGCTGTGTGCACACCTTGCACCCGGTCAATCTCATAAGGCCAACACGATGACGTAGAAGACGAGGAAAGCTTGGTCGGCGTACCACAGGTCCTTGGCAAGAAGTGGGTCAAATGTCATCGCCTCTTGCTCCTTGCTAGCCGAAGAACCCTGTACCTTGTAGATACCTGCGCATTTCACTGAAAGACTTGTTGTGCTCGTTGATAGCCAAGTCACACCCTTGATTGATATCATGGGATCCCAAAAGTGTTTCCCAAACATGACCACCACGTTCATGAAGACCTTGGCACAGGATCTCTGAGGTGATAAGAACATCTTTGAACAACTGCGGGCTGGAGGGTGGCACTCCCGACTGCAAAACGGGTGTCTCATGCCTTCGTAGACGGCCGCGGCAATGCACAGTCGTGGGGCCGTAGAAGCGCAGCCAGGCGGCAATCAGCATGGAGATGAAGTTGAATGCATTGCCTTGGTTGTTGCATTTCGCTGTTGCCGCTCCTGCTTCCTTTCTGGCGGTGGTGACGGCAATGGTAGCCGTAGCCGTCATCGTGGCGGGGTGGCGGTGCAGTTGGCTTTTTGCTTGTGTTGCGCGTCTAGTCAATGCTGACGGTTTTCGTGCGTTGTTTTCGTGTGCCGAATTGTCCGCACGGTGAGTTTTCCCTCATGCTTACACTTATGCTGTGACTCGCAATCGATAGACGGGCAAGTGCCCGCAACACGGGAAACTCCACAATTTGTGGCGGCATGCCGATTAAAGCTTGTGGACCGTGACTTGTGACTAGTACGGCTTCAGCTGTTATGGTACCGTGGGGCAAATACTTTGACCCAAACCAGCGGTCTTCCCGAGTTTCCGGATTTCCTGCACCCCCATTGTTGCTCTGTTTGAGCATTCCGTACCAGTTCTTTGGCGAGCTCTAGTGCCCAGATCTGCTCACAAAATTTTTTATCAAGGCTCCATCCACGAATTGCAGGCACTCAGGGCCCGGGGGGATCTCCTCGACTTCGTGGTCAACCTCGGATCGCGTACCTGGAACGCGGCCGAAGGGTGTCAAATGATGTCAAGGTGGTTTGGAAAGGAGAAAGCGCAAAATACCCTCAAAGGCGAAAGCCCCTTCCCGGGGTTCAGGCTCAGCTCCAGCTTGTGATTCAGCATTTTTTCTTTGACCTCAGGGCTTTGAGGTTTAAGGATCAATCGTCCCCATGCTCGTCCTTTAACCCATCGATACTGCTGGTGTTGCAACACCTCCTGCCGCAATGACCCTAAATCTCTGGGTTTAGGGTTTATGATAGAAGCAGGCACTTGGTCTCGGCCTTGACACTTGAACGAGTCCTATAACATCGGTCTTCTTCGGGCATAGTAACATTATAAGGATACTGTTAAGTGCGATACCGCGCTACTGGTAGCATGCGGTGCCACTACTGCCTAAACCGTCAGACAGCACACTGCCCGCCTGTCGAGACGGAATTGAGATCGGCTCAGGGTTCAGGCGCTTGAAGCGGGGAACCCCGAAACCTTCGACCCTGGCTCAGACTTAGCTTCGGTTAACTTTTGCATCTGCCGAACCTTGATTGCACCGCGAACTTTACTCCCCCTCATGCCGGCTACTTGGGTCCTTGGGTTTTGTAGTTCGCTGTTTTCGGGTCGCTGTCTTCTCTGTCTTCCCGTCCGATGACGTAGTCGATCCAACTGCTCTTCACCATGCCGCGGCACATTGAGGTGCTTGATCTCGGACTCCACCCTGTGAGGCCGGGTTTCATGCGTGAACTCCCAGCATGTTTTTCGGCTCGGACGTGCAGGGCTTCAGGCTTGCACTTCGTGGCCGACCCGTCAATCAATCGCTACTCGACTTTGCAGCTACCAGTACGACAATCACGAGCGTTTGCTTCAGATTGCCAGAGTTGGTGTTGTGTCTCTAGGGCTTATGGCGCCAAGCCTCAAGTGGAGGCCTTTTGCCTGCTTTCCGCTGCGAACATCTTGGTGTACGAAGCTACAGCAGGCTCAGCAGAGTGGGTTGCCTACTTCTTCACATGTGTCCGTGCCACAAGCTTCTAGTCAAGGGTCAGAAGCTCTGAAAGCCATGCAGAAAGCACCAGTTTCAGATTAAAGTTGATGGTTGTCGTGTCGCACAACAGGATGCGACCGACATGTGCAAACATTCTCTAGCAGTACTGGGGTTGATGGAGCGAGCCTTTGCACGCGAGACTTCCATCTTGTCAGCTCCACCTCCAAGTCTCCCCTCTCCTTGGGCAGGCCAGGAGGGTTGACATTGCAAGCCTTGTTGTGTTGGAATTGCGGAGTCTGCAAATGGTTAGTGCATCTGCTGTCCAAGGGCTCAATGGATTCCCATGCCGCTTGTGCATTTCGCGCATCGTGCATGCAACAAATCTGCAGTGAACTGAACAACAACATGCGACTGCCGTCTCACGGGGAACCGAAGTGCAAGACAGGCTCGATCTGTGGATAAACATGTCCAGAACACTTCAGTCATGTACGGCAATGCACAGCCTACAGCCCCTGCAAAAGCATAACTTTGCAGCAACCATGAATAAGTAAAGCAAGTGAAGGCCAAGCTGCACGATCGATCTGCTTCAAGGAGGCATTGATGGCCTCGGCTTACAATCAATAGACTGTCGGGAGCGATCGTTGTGCTTCATTGCCAGTCCTTTCGAGAACTCAAGAACAGTGTGGCCACCGAAGCTTGCGGCAGCCACACTGTTTTTGACTTCTACCCGTTGGTTGAGGGACTCGACACGACTGCATGGTTGCGCGGCACACGGCCATATAATCAGACACTGCGCTCAACAAGTTCGGTTGGATTTCCAGATGCCCGCAGGAAAAAGCTGACCATCTGCAGATGTAATGTCGGGGGCGGTAAAGATCCCCAAATCACGTACCCCTAGTATTCTGAAACTCCCAAAAGTCCCACACGAGTCCTTCTGCCAGCATTTGAAGCAGCTGCAGAGTCCCTTGGTGCTCTTGGGGCAAGACGTCGACATCCTCTCCGTCTTCCAACCTCGGTGAGGCTCTTGGAGCCTCTTTGCAAGCAGGAGGACATAGGAAGGCGTGATTGAGCAAAGTTAATATAGAGGCCTTAATAATTAGAATAGGGTTTTGGGGCACATTACGCTATAGTTACAAAAAGCAATCCCCAAAACAGTATAGGTAATTGTTAAGGCCCCTATAGTACCCCACTTGAAGCATCTGACAAGCCTATACTAAGTTGCCTGATCCTTTAAGGTCGAGCATGCCTGGAGCTACGAGTCTTCCTGACCCTACTTGGAGGTTCATGGGAGTTATAAGTGGTTATAAGTAAGGTAACTATAGTCATAACAATATTAGTGGACTTATAGCCCCACTTATAACTACCCATGAACCTCCCAGTATGCTGCCTTGTCCTGGCCGGAACTTTGTCTCACTGCCGTCCGGAGTCGTCGCCCGTGTCGCAACAACTACAGTACACGTGCAGCTTAAGCCAAGAACAGGTCCGAGCCGGCCGGCTGCTGCTGAGATGCAAATAGTTGTCGGTTCCGTCGGAGTTCGAAGAGTTTTCTTGATCCTGAGAGCAGGAAGAGCAACATATGATAACACCAGATGCGTTTGCATAGCACAGTTTCAGTTTCCACGCAAGACGAGGATGGGTGCAGTCCAGCAGCTGGCTCTTCATGTCATGGCAGTTCTGGAATCAAACTGGGAACGCTTAGCCACAACCCCTGGCCGTGGCCCAGCAACAACAAACGAGCACCTACCCGGAAGTACAGCTCATCTGCCAAGTCTCGAGTGCACCTGGGACGGCAACAGACACTTTTGACCATTCATTTGCGCTGCAGCTGTGCGGCGTGTAGTGTGGTTTCCAAACCCGAAGCATATGCAAACCAAAACCATCAGCAAAAGTCCATCAGCAAAAGTCTACAGAGGACTATGCCCAAGTCTGAGAAAGGAAGGGCAAGCAAGCGGCTGATCTCCTCGACGAAGTGCCTGCGCAAGGATAACGCCAGGATGTCTTACGATCTTGCAGGCTTCCGCACAGAGCAGCGCCACACACCAGAGCTACACTAGGAGCACTTCGTCCACTGGACATAAGCAATAGTTAAAGTTAGTCTGAGAGGAGCTCCAATCCCCTTCCCACAAACACCTTCAACCCCGAACAAAGCCTCTTTCGCATGTAGGGTTGCTCTGAACTAGGAACTGAGGTACCAGCCATTATTTTAACCCTATTCGAGAGTAAGGACCCTCAAGAGTTCCCCAGCGTTCCGCAAGGAGGCGCCTGGACATGTCTTTCCTTCGATGACCCGGGCCACCAGTCTCGAGGTTTCGAGCCAAGATACTCCGGAAGAGCTCACGCTCGGACAATCCGACGGTTTGGGGTTTACGGAGTTTAGGTTTCAAGGTTTAGGGTTTAGGGACTTCAGTACTCGAAGCCTAATCAGGAGCTTCGGTTTAGGGCTTACGGAGTTTACGGTTTCAGCACATTTTTTGGGGGGGTGTAAGGGCTTCAGTGTTAGAATCCTAGAAGCTTTGACGCCTCGGCATGCTCAGCCTTATCGGAGATCAAGCTCCTGCGGCTTCTCCTGTATGCTTCTCAAAGGCTTGAGCTTTCTAAGCGCGGGACTCCTTAGCCCATGCCTGTGCCCACTATCTCTACAGCACAGAATGCTGCCCCAATGACCTGAACCAACTCCTGATCACCAGTACCGGACAAAGCGCGCAGCAACTCTCTCTCCCCCTCTCTCTCTCTCTCCCTCTCTCTCTCTCTCTCTCACTCTCTCTCTCTCTCTCTCTCTGTGTGTGTATGTGTCATACTAGTGCTATACATATATTATATATGTATATGTCTGTGTATATATATATATATATACATACATATATGTATGGATGTATATATATATATATAAATTAACCCCTACCATTGTAACAGAATCCAGTGCAAGGCTGGGGTCGCCCACTGTGAGCCACCTGGCAGGGCAGGATGCCTAGAACTCAGGATTTTTGCGGGGTCGTATAGGGGCCTAAATAATTATCTAGAATAGGGTTCCTTTACAGGGGTCCAGAAGGGCTATCGTAAGGATTTAGTATAGGGGCCTAAATAATTACCATACTATTTTGGAGGGTCACATTATAGTTATAGCAAAATGTGCCCCAAAAGCCTGGTCTAATTATTAAGGCCTCTGTCGTATGGATCAACGGTCTAGGGTTTAGGCGGTTTAGGGCTTTTCGGCGCTCACACGTGCTTTTAGGGTGTAGGGTTTAGGGCGTTCAGGATGTAGGGTGTAGTCTTGAATTATAAACTTAAAGGGTTTCGGCTAGGGACATATCACCGCATCATACAAATTTCAATTGTATCGGAAAACCCAAGCAGCTCGCAGGATCGAACTACTTTCAGAAGCTACCCAGCTGCCTAAACTGCGAACATTCGCGGTCCATGTGCTGCCCTGCCTGGAAGACTGGGCGGAGGCAGATGCTGGAACTGGCCAATCTCCGGTGGTGGAACGGTCCTTGGTCGGAGACGAAACGAGAACTTTTTCGGCAAGCGCACTCGAACCCGTCAGGCGAGGCTTCTGGGATGCAACTACTTACACCTGGCGTTCACACCATCACAGTTCACTTCACGTCCCTGTCCCCCAATGGTGAATTACGCCGAATAGGCGACTTTGACTATTCTTTGTACAAGCCACAGCGTGCGATTGACTATCCACATGGTGCCATTCCAGACCTGTGCCACGACGAAACCGCGGACGCATGGGTAAAGGATGATAAAGGTCAGTCGCGGAGGAGAGAGTGTTCTAGTGCGGGTGACGCACATATACGATGAAGTTCCCGCCAGCTCTCGAGCTGGAAGGGTCTATACAAAAACTGAAGGCAGGTCCGGGAAAGGTTCGGACGAGACCTGAACATCCTGGCTCTCGGCTCTTCAGCACACTGTTTTTGCCGTTGCGTGATGGTGATTGAGGTCTTGTGTTGTCTGCCTTCAGATTTGAGGTTTCTAAATTCCATCGGAAGCCGCAAGGCCAACCCCAACGATGTGGCCTCCAGATCTTGCGCTGTCGAAGTCTGCGACTCGAAGTACTGAGCGATGCGGACCTGCCAACAGCCGGTTGCACGGCCTTGACGATTTTCGTCACGGTTGTACTACGTGTAACTTCGGGATGATGCGCCCTTTGGTGGCTTTGTTCATATTGTACAGGACTTTGGGATTCGAGAACGCTTCCGTTTCCTGCCGTGAGTTGAAATGATGTTGTTCTCACGTCCACAGTAGAATAAACAAAGGGAGCGACGTGAACTTTACGAACCTGCCAGGATGTAAATTTCTGAGCACGGCCCACAGAGCTCCGGTTGTCAAGTTTGCGAAGGCCTGAACTCGACGGGTACACAACAACAGACCATACCGGTCGAAAGATATGCGGAACACCTGACACGCGCTTAGGTGCTGTAGCTCTGCTCAGCTGCTTGCATGTCTGCAGCCCAGCCGCGCACTGCACTGGGACAGCTTCGTCGAAGGCCTCAAGTTTACATTGATTATCGCAAATCCTTTTCACAAGTCGTTGCATGAACTGTCTCCCAGAAAGCAAGACTCGATGGAGGGCAACCTGATGTACATTGAAGCTGACTGCTCCTCCAAGCTGAGAGTGTCACCATGCCGATCCATGCGCTCTGAGCAGCGGTAGCTGAAGACCAAGCCTGACCAAAATCGAGCGCGCGGTTTGGGCGGTCAGGGTTTAGCATTTGGTTGATTTTAGCGGCTTCGCGGGTAAAAAGCGCTTGCAGTGAACATGGACGGTCGTGGACACAACGCCGATTCCAAAGCGATGCTCTCAATCACAGTTCAACACAATCGTCATCATGAGTCATCATCAGAAGTCGCCATAATCATCAAAACAGCACAGACCAGAAGAAGAATATTCAGAATCATAGCGGCGTGCATGATTTGTGCATAAAATCAAGCCCGCCACCAGGCCCTTTCTTGCGATCCGGACGGCCGTGGCCAAGTCCCCATCTTCGGCGCGGTCGACACTGGCTCGGGGCTGCGCGAAGGTGACGCCGACAACGGGATCGGTGCCTCTGAGAATATACATATACATATACACATGAATGTGTGTATATATATATATGTATAAATGTGTACATGTGCGTGTGTATGTATGCATGTATATAAGTATATATACTCGTATATACATACATCCATCCAAACATGCATACATACATACACACATACATACATACATACATACAGACATTCATACACATGCACGTACGTATCCACATGCACATTCACATACATGTACATATATATACATATATATATATATATGTATACATGTTTTCATTTATTTGTCTTGTATTTGTCTTTTTAAACTTGACACATAGCACATACGCTCCAGAGCCAAACATAGGCAGGCATATACATGTATAGATATAGATATAGGTATACATGTTGGTATTGATATAGATTTATAATATTGACATATCTATCGACATGTAGATATCGATATAGATATAGATATAAATATGCATATATATATATATATATGTGTGTGTGTGAGTATGTATACACATGCACAGACACACAAAAAAAAAAAAAAAAAAAAAAAAAAAAAAAAAAAAAAACAGCAAGCTTTTAAGACAACACCCTGTGTCTCCAAGGATAGGATGCCCAAGCAGAGGCTATAGATCATGCACATGCATCCATCCATTGAGACAGGGACAGAGGGACATATAATTGTTGGATACAAGTAACCAACTACTTCATTTAAATATTTCCTTGGTGTGTTTCTATGATATATGTACATAATCTACAGCATGTTCAAGACGAGTGTAACACAAGCAAACTATCCCTGCTCCTCCTCCTGCTCATCCTCCTCATGCTACTGGAAAAAACTACGACAACGACGGCAACTGCGGGCTGCTGCCAGTACTAGTGCAAGTACTAGTACCAGTACCAGTACCAGTACCAGTGCTACTACTACTACTACTATTATTATTACTACTACCACTCCTACTCATCCTGCTGCTGCTGCTACATCAAGCACTTCCACCACCACCGCCACCTCCACCACAACCTCGACGAGTGCTACTGCTGCTGCTGCGGCTATCTCTCTCTTCTAGGGACGAAGCGCAACCGATCATTTGGCCTTGTTACCTGTTGGAGCCGCAGGCTGCATGGTGATATAAATTAAAGCATGTACCGAGCCAGCACGGCCAGGATGCAGAGATCATCGCTGAAGAACTGCAGCTCATAGACAGACCAGGTAGTGACCTCAGCCACGAAGCAGTTTCAACGGTCTGCGGTTGATGCGATAACCCGAATATATGCTTTGCGGAATCAAGCAAGGTGTCACGGTCCCATATCAAGGTGCGCGTTCATGCCAGTCATCCGACCCATGAACTCCAGGCGAGAGGCACCAAGCGGAGCTCGAAGCCTCCACTGGGCTTGTCCGGCACAGTTAGGCAGCAGTCGCGTGCCTGCAAATGCAGGGTCACCAAAAGTCGAGGTCTCGCAAGAAAAGCCCTGGCTCTTCCGGTAATTCGGATCTCCTCTGCACCAGACGACACAAGTTCGTGCGCAAGCCGATTCGAATTGCCGGTTGTCGGTGACAAGCCGCTCAGTGGCGTGGTTTCTTTGCTAACAAGTGGCCCTCCGGCCCCTGGGCACTGGCCACTTCCAGATTGCAGGCCTTCGGTGGACAAGAGCAGATCAGATCTAACTGAGCCATTTCAAAGCCGTCACTTGCAGGAAAGATGTCCGAGATGAAGCCAAGAAGCTGCATCTGGAGGCATCCTGACACACTGGCCAGCACATGAACCATTAACATTCACATACAACCACAGTTCCCAGATGTTTCCGAAGGACCTGCAGGACTCAAGACAAGGTTGTAACCTTCAAAAGCCTGGGCAGTTGGTCATGGAAAAACACAAGAACATGATCCTGTTCGGGGATGACCACAAGGCAGGTCTTCTGAAGCCCAGCCCCTCCAAAGATCCCCATAGTATCGGGAACTGTCTCCTGTCTGTTGGAGCCGCTTCGAAAGGCAACTCTGGGCTTTCGAAACTTTGACGGGGCCTGAGCTGCAGAGATCCTGCCGTCAGTTCCCCGAAGCGCTGCAGCGTCTGCCAGGAGGAGCCTTCAGCGATTCCGTTTTGCTGTTTTGCTGCTTGAGACTGGTGAGTTGTTCGCATGCAGGCGCGACATAGCCTGCTGCAGATAGTGAGAGTCTCTGCAAATCCCGTAATTACTTCTAGGCCCTAGGCTTGCCCCAAAACCTTGGCCTTGGCTGCTCCAGCCTTCCAACGTGACACCGCTGACGGCCTGAATGCAAGGCAGACATCGTCAATTTCCGTGGGTCTCGAAACCCCACACGACCCGAGTAGGATCCGAGAGACGCTCCAGCGAACGAAAATGGCCTCTCCAAACATCGCCGTACTCGGTCGTTGTTGGCATCCATTTGTTTCTGTCCATCTGCTAGCCAAACATCACCCGTCTCGACCGCCAGAACACACCGGAAACACAAAAACAACAACACCCTGCACAACACCCTATAAAGCCCCGTACACTTAAACATACAACCCCTGCAAAACCATATCTCATATTATTGAGAGTTTAAGTCAAAGAAAAAGCATGTAATTCCACGTCGTTCAGAACCCTGGGGCCTCTCCCCAGAGCTCTGCGCAGCCAAGGACCGCCGGAGCCGCGAGGGCGCAGCCGAGCCAGGGGCCCAACTCCCAGGAGTCCTTTGGGAGTTCTAGGGTTTGGGGTTTCGATTCACACTTGGGGTTTTTTGACACTCACACTCGGACAAAGCCAGGGTTTAGGGTTCAAGGGTGCTTCTTAAAAGTTGAACTCTACGACTCATAAAATGTTGTACTTATTAGTGTATTACAGTACAAGCTTGAGCACTAAAGCCCCACAACGTCCTCGCATTCACGCGCCGAGTCCACGCCGGCCCGGCAGCGAGCCTCGACGCACCCCATACGTACTTCAAGGGATCTTAGGGGCAACCTTCATATAGTATATGCTATGTGTTATATATTATACATTATATGAAAGATGTGTTTCAGGGCTCCAGTCTCCACGACAGGGACACTACGCTACATTACCCGGCCTCAAGCGATACATGGATCCCTGGCTAACAAGTACTTGCCCATAGCCGCTAGCACCAACCACGACACATTCGATCGAAACTCCGGCACCAGGTTCCTAAACCCTAAACCCTTCGAGACCTATGAACTCCTCGCACCTCCTAGGGACCCGGGGTCTTCCCCGGAAGCGAAAAGCCACCAAACCAGCCCTGCCTCCCAGGTCGAGTTCACATCTCCATCGAAGGCCTGGTCAGGTGGCGCAAAAATAAACAACAGACATGATGAACAACTTTACTAAGTACATTTTTAGTTAGGGTATGAAACTGACAACTATGATCTGTAATGTCTATCAAGAATACCATTCATAATACCGCGAATCATAGCGGTCATAGTGTTAAATACTATTAGGAACAATGGTCCGTAGTAACTAGAGGGTTTAGGGATTTTGGGCTTAGGTTATTCCAGCGAGAACTGCAAGTAACCTGCAGCCTGTGGCTATGGTCGATGCACGCACTAAGTGCATCCGTCCTATGTCTGCGGGAAAAGGCAAAAGAATTGGACGCATAAGGGCCAGGCATTTGGCTTTTGAAGACTCGTGTGACTGATGGGTGAGAGAGTAGTTGCATTCGTGCATGAACGGCTGCAGTACAGTCAGTGACCAACTCTCGTTGTATGCAGCCTGTTTGAAATAGGATCCAATCTCCTCGGCTCGCTCACACACGGACCTCGACGGGTTTACCCAGCGCGCTGGGTCTGTTCGTATTCCATGCCAAATTTCCCAGCCATGGGCAAAGCCACGAAGCGGATGACAGAAATAGTGTTGCCGCCACAGCTGCCAGCTACTCATGGCTGGCAGTGGCAAAGCCCAAGCAAGGTCAGACCGAAGAAACATCACATTGTGTCCAGGCTCTGCCAGACCCAAAAGCAAATACCCCTTGCCAAGCGTCTCCTCCACAGCTGCCAGAGAGCAGCCGCGACGCCTGAGGTTGTCTCGCCAGCTCCTCGCGCGCTCGCACCCGTCCGCCGTGCACTGCACAGCCTGGTTGAAATGAACCCTCAGCGCGAAGGGAGGCGGCACGGTCATGAGCATAACCTCCACGTGGATCATGGCCGGCCGCAGCGGAAGGAGCGCCTCCAAAAAGTCGCAGTCTCCGTTATCCACATCCACCTTCAGAAGATCCGGCGGGGCATCCAGAAAGACTCTCCTCGCCTTGTGAATCGACTCCAGGGCTTGCGCAGGAGCCAGGCGACCTAGCACCGCCACGTCCGATCGGTGTTGAAGAGATTTCCGCAATGCCCTTTCTAGGGAGGGATGGGCCTCTACCTGAATTCCTCCAAAGCCCTCTTCTATGAGGCAGTTGGCCAGGTCCTCCTGATTCTCATCGCAGGAACCATCGCCTGCGCCGAGGTTGATCACCCACTTGGACGCGACGCCGCCATCCCTCAAGGTGCGCAGCACCTGGAAAGGATCCACACCTAGGAACGGAACTTGAGCAAAGTGGTGGAGCCGTAGGGGTCGCACTGGCTCTTGCTGCAGCCAGGGAAACCCATAGACATCACAGAGCCCTTTGGGGAGGAAGATGCTTTGAAGCGCGAGTTGCTTTGGAGGAGTCACAGCAACTTTCTGCAATCTGTCTTGCTCAAGCGTTCTCTGCGTCTCTGCCAAAACACCTTGGACAAACAGCGACGGATCTCGTAGAAAATCGTCGCATCCACCGAATCGGGAGCACACTGCCAGCAGTAGGTCTCCCATCGCATCGGCTGCACAAGCCATGAACCGAGTAGCACAAAGCATCACTCGCAAGGCGGTCAATGTCTCGAAAACCTTCGCCAAGATCAACACCTCTCCTCCGGCTGTCTCCTTTCGATGGCTGTAGGCATGTGCAAGCGCCCACTCAGCCGTTCGATGCACCTCTTGATACAAGGCTGTGGTCATCTGGGCAATACGGACATCGTCGTCGCAAAGCTGACCGCTAAACGGCGGACATTGTGGCAGCGACAACACCTCCAACATGACATGCAGCCAGGCAGCCCACAGGCTTTATCCATCTCGAGCCAACCTTCCAGCCCTTCTACCCGAAGCTCCTGATGTCCCTAGAAGCATGCTGCAGGGACTTGCTGCGGAAGACTGAAGATCCTACTTGTAGGTCCTGACCGCCCCGACTTAAAAACTCTACACAGCCCCCCAGATAAAATGTCTGAAAACAACACCTTCGCGCCTTGAATACCTCGCCCAGGGAGCTTAGGAGCTGCAGAGGAACAAGGGGCTCCGAGCAGTTTACATCGGCATAGAATCGCAGCTCCTTGGAGTTTTCGGGTGAGAGTTTTTTGCAGGTTACATCTGCAATGCTGCTGGGGTTCTGACACTTTGCATATGGTATACTTCAGAGCTTCGTGTGAGCAAACGCGATGCTCGTTTGGATTGCCTATGAATAAAAGCCTCCAGCCAACCGCTTTGAAGCCCACCATAAAGTACAAGTCCTTAACACAGGTCCTCCACAAAAGTTGAAGGCCTGTTCAATCTCAAGTTTTCCGAATCCCGGCGACGGCCACCACCCAGGCCGCGGCTGCGGTCGCATCGAAGGCATTGTCGGGCCGTGGCCTTCCAGGCGCCCGGAGGCCTCGGTCTGGACACGCAGCTCGGTCGGGAATCGACATCCAAGCTTGTGGCTGCAAGGGGGCTGGCGTGCCTGCGTGCGGGGCCCTCCGAGTGGCAGAAACACACGCGCATCTGAAGCCTGGGGACGATATTCACGTGGACGCAAAGAAGCAGGCGACAAAGGAATCAGAGAAAGCAGCCCGAAGACGTAGATAAGTTAAGTTGTGCGGTGGGGAGGCCCATTCGACACACCTCCACTCCCGGACGCAAGCACAAAGGCAACCCCGGTGTGGAAAGCCAGGATTGAAGTGCCGGGGGCAAGAAAAGCAGCAGCTGCTGCAACAGGCTATGGGTCGCCTCGTCTTCGTATTTCATTGACATCCACAGACTGCTGCAAGAATAGCCGTCTAGCAACTCAGCCCTCACCAGTGCCCAGATCAAGCACGGCTTCATTGTCCAGGGAAGACGCAACGCTCCAGACCAGCCATGGATCGCAACACAAGGCAACAGCTCAGCCTCCTCAACCAGCACCAGCACCACCCTCCCAACCACCGTCGGAACAGATGTCGAGTAGAGCTCAGCTGATAGGGTGCCTGGCTGTTGGCTTGTTTGTGTCTATCTCTGTCTCTGTCTCTGTTTGATTGCTTGCCTGCGAGGCGGGTGACGGCGGGGAAAGGCGCTCCCCATCCCTTGCACTGGCACGCTGCGCCTCTGTCCCTGTCTCCGTCTCTCTTTCTGGCGGGGAGGGGGGGTGAGGTAAGCTCCGGCTTCACATACCTTCCACAAAGACAACACAATAGCCCTCATCAGGAACGACAAGCTGTAGTTGGCCCGAGCAGCGGTATCTGTCAAACGTCTCTTCTGCCAGGGTGACCGACACAGCGAGCAATAGCTGTAGCCGCACACGACGCATTGCATTGCAGTATGTCGCTCATCTGTACCATACTTAGATGCTGGGTGGATGGGTGGATGCGGCCTGTTCAAGCTCGAACAGACTGGACGACTCCCGCACGATGTTCTGATTTGGCACTTGATTGTGTGCTTGTCCCATACCACTATAGAAACTGCAACTGCGCCAGTCTTGTCGACCATTGTGCGGGTGGGCTGGGCTACAACACAGTACGAACATCACACCTACTCATTGAATGGGAGCTACATTGCTGCGCAGCATTGCTCGGCAAATCAACAAGCTACTTTGCTGATCTCAGCGCCACAACACCTAAGACTCAGAACGTCACTGTACACACTTACCTCTTTTCTCCCTCTCAGCATGCGCAGTGTCTCGGGATCAGTGACTGCAGTCCGGAAGTCAACCCAAGCCAATCTGATCTATGCTGGGCTCATGCAGTAATATGATTTTCCTAATTGTACAATACGTGGTGGCACCGTGGTGGTGGATCCTTGAAATTAAGGGCAGGTCTTGCCCAGCTCTGAGAGTTTCGTTCAACTGAACTCGCACGGCCGCAGCTCCGCACGCTGCACATGGCGAAGAACAGTGCCGGCAGCCCCTGCCAGGATCGTCATTGCCATGTACTCCTACACCTTTCCCTCACTCCTACTCCCACTACCCCTACTACTCCTGCTCCGCCTATTCTCCTCCGCCTCCTCGTCCACCCTACTACTACTACTACTACTACTACTACTACTAGCCACGCCCCCCCCCTACCAACCACCTGGCGCCTCAACCCATCGTCATCGTCATCATCAACGAAAATTATACCTGCAGAAGATGCAGGGGCTCAGGCCCCC
>BGNK01005028.1:11601-44384 GCA_003297005.1 Symbiodinium sp. clade A Y106 | reverse complement strand
ATAGCCATTACCAGGCGCCTCGCACCCACTTCCACTTGCCTCGCGTGCATGAAGCACTTTGATTCCCCGGTCAGGGTCCAATATCACCTGAAGTCGTCGGCCACCTGCCTTTCTAGAGTTGCTAGGATCCTTAGGCCGCTCTCGCTCGAGGAAGTCCGAGAGGTCGAGCTCCAAGCTAAATCCCTCAAACGGCGGGTTGATCACGGATGCTGGGAGTTGTTCCGCACGCCACAGGCAGTTGCAGTAGCTGCTGGCCCCAGGATCCTGACAGCGCAGGAACGGGCGGACGCGGAGGGAGAAGACATGGCTTTGTCCACCCTGTCTCGTCTCTTTCATCCGTGCCCCACTTTCCTTCAAGAGGTTGAGGACTTCATTGCCGGTCGTTCAGTTGAGGGGCCCCGCAGAACAGCTGCGGGCTTCTGGGACAAGCGCCCCGGCTGATCATCCCTCTTGATGTTTCACGCGCATTGAATTCGGGTTTTGCGGACGCGCCCACAGTGGCTCTGGAGTCCATCAGAAGAAGAAGAAGCATACTGCTCCCGAGGGTTCCCTAATACAACAAAACGATAATTTGATACCCCCAAAACCTACTCCAACTTGATAGGACCCTAGAATACTTTTCTTTAGGCTCCTTCGAGTTACAAGGACTTCAAAGATTGTAACATACACGCCGTTTTTCGTCTAAGCAGGAGTGTGGGCTTCTCCTGGGCTTTGGTATTGTTTGATGAGTCTTTAGGAGTTTCCTGATGTGGTCAAAGAGGTGTAATCCATATATATATATATGCACAAATCAGGACCTTACATGGTCCCAGGCGAGTTGTATAACGTCCGATAGTTTAGAAAGGTTTGTAAGACTGCCTTGGATGTTCAAGTCGATGATTCCGCTTGGGATTACATAGGGGTTTCATCTGATTGCGCAGGACGTGTATGGCATTGGTTTGCAACACAGAAGGATTCAGGGGGTCGGTCCCAAGCTCGAAGAAAAGGTTTGTGGAGAAAGATACAGATCAGAGTTTCGAAATTCCCGGTGAAAGCTCTGATAGAAGCAGACGAGCAGGGTTCTTCATCAGGCGCGTAAGCACGAACCGCAGAGCCCAGGGCCCTTGAAACTGCAGTGCTAAGCATGACGTCAAGAAGGCGGTGTTGTCGCAAGGCAAGCAGCCCGTGGACGGATTACCGTCGCCCGGGGCCGTTCCCGACGAGCGCTCGGGTACATGGCGAGCTACAAAGCAGCGCAGTTCTGACCCGATGATTCACACATGTTCTTAAAACTTTCTTGCCCAGCATGTCTGTCGTCCAATCTTTCAACTTGTGCTTAATGCAAAGTCGACGTTGAGCCAATGCAGCAGGTTTGTTCAGTGTAGACAGCGAACAACCAGCCAAACACTCCACAAGCATGCAGGATAGTTGCATCAGACCTGCCGGAGTCGGTGAATCCCATTTGTTTTCGGTCCTTGCGATCTTGCCGGGCAGGCCAGCGTCCTGCATTGCAGAAGATACTTGAAGTCATCGCCTTTGCCTGTACCCTTGGAGCAGCCAAGCTAAATAATACCAGAAGGGACAACAGCAACAACAACAACCCAGCACCACCAGCACCACCAAAAACAACAACAACAGCAACAAACACAATAATAGCACTTCTATGACAATTAAAGCAATGACAATCGCAGAGGAAAAAAGTGTTGCTAAATAAACATAATAGTAAAAACACAACAATGAACTGTAAGACTAATAATAATGGTAAGAGTAAAAACAGTCATAGTAATGATACTGATCATGATAGCAGTAATATTGCTACTAATAATAATAGTAATCGCAATTGTAGGAATACTAAACATCATCATATAGTTTAGCAGTAGTAGTACTAGTAGTAGTAGTAGTAGGAGTTTTGTCACTTGGTACACTTCTCGATTTGTGCGTGTCATCCTTGAGCAGGGGCCATGCTAATCTTCTCTGTATCGTTCCAATTTTATCGGATGATCCCCGAAGGGTAGTAGTGGTGGTAGTAGCAGTAATAGTAGTAGTAGTAGTAGTAGTAGTAGTAGTAGTAGGGGTAGTGGTAGTGGTAGTGGTGGTACTGGTGCTGGTGCTGGTGCTGGTGCTCGTGCCAGTGCTAGCGGTAGTGGTAGTAGTTGCAGTAGTTTTTTTTGTCACAGCAGCAGTAGTAGTAGTAGTAGAAGTAGAAGCAGAAGTAGAAGTAGAAGTAGGAGGTAGTAGCAGTGGCGGTGGTAGTAGCAGTAGTAGTACTAGTACTAGTACTAGTACTACTAGGTGGTAGAAGCAGTGGTGGCAGTGGCAATAGTACTATAACAGAAACCACCGCAGAGGAGAGATTGTCAAGACACGACACCCCGTAGTGTAGGGTCGTGATTGCGAGGTCATAAGTCTCCACATGGAAGTGCCAGCACCACCAAAAAAGCGGCACAGCCCCAGAGCCCATGTCGGTCCACTTCGGGGGTGACCTCGCTGCTGTAGCCCTGGCAGGCCGCAAGCTCTCGCTGACTGCTCTACGGCTGGGGAATCGCTCGCACAGGTGGGAACGCCGGCCGCATGTAAAGGTCTGCTTCATAGATCTATAGAGTCTATAGAGTAAGGTCTCAGGTTTAAGGTCCTTGTTTTCAGCATCTTTCTCGCCCACAGGCTTTGAAGAGGGAGGGGGTATCTGCGCAAGGTGGATGCAGGGGTGCGCGCGCTGCATCCTCGGCCAGACACAAGGACCGCTAAGTGCCGGATGGGTCTGAAACACGACATCACCAGCGTCTTGAAGGCGGAGTTAGCTTGAGAGAGGCCTATTCCGGGCTTGGGAGGTCACCGTCCCTGGAGCACCCTGACTTGAACTCCAAACCCTAAGCACACATCCTAAGCTTCATGAAGCTCCCTCCCTGGATCCCTGTTTCGCACCGACGAAGGATCACGACAGTGCCTCCGTGAAGGTGTATCCAGTCCTAAGTCCCGGATAGCCAAGTCCCAAGATCTGCAGACAGACTGGGATGGAGCCCTACACCCTAAACCCCCAAACGCTAAATCGTTCAAGCTCCTTTTCACAGCTTGCTGCTGAAGCCGCGAACGAAGATGTCACCCCGTTTTGGGCTTCTCACACACCGATCACAGCTAACAGAAAGCGCTCATCTTGACGGACACCCGTGAGCCGGAGGATTGGAACTTGATGCAAGCAAGCTGCTCTTCGCTCCTCGTTTTGCCTGATTTCAGCTTCCGGTAGCTTAGGGTTTGGGGTTTGAACTCTCGCAACTCGGACACCGCAGGCGAGATTCAGGGTTCGGGGTTCTTAACCTTAGCTGCCTTAGCTGATTTGGCCTGGCTGCACGATGTTATAACCATGGTCAGGAGACCGTCGGAACAGACATGACATGCTTTCTCTTGTCTTGTTATTCCTGGGCAGCCAGCGCGTACTTGTGCAGTGCGAACATTAATCACAACCGAGCAGCTATCGCAGCTGCAGCAGAGGGCAGCCATCGCCGCTGATGGCCAACCAAATGGGTGATTCAGGCACGTACCGGATTGCCGCTGCAAAACGCGTAAGCCCGTCGCACCCTAAACTCTGCGATCCTGCAAGCCCTCGTACGTGATGAGCATCTGAGTCTGGCGCCAACTTAGGCTGTCTGAAAGAAACAGCTAGCTGAATGGAGTTCGGTGATCTAGGCGGCTGTGCAACCGAAGTCTTCGCCTGCGGCGGTTGCCGATCAGGCTTGAGCCTGTGAGTGTTCCGAAATCGAAGGACTATGGGGTCCTACAGTCAAAGCAGGCTTTGGGGGGGTATGACATAGCTATAGAGGGACTACAAGGGTACATTATTGCTAATTGTTCTGACCCTTGTATTGGCACCCAACTGCCGTGGAACCATAAATCCTAGACCTTCAGCAGCGATCCTGGATTTCAGGTACTCTGGGGCTCTAGGGGTTCCAAGGTATCTTCCAAGGTTTCTAGCAGGAAGAACAAGGTTACTATTGAGGTTTCTCTTGTGGCCATCGCTATTTAAGGATTTGGTGAAGTGAAAACTGAGGCTACTATATGACGATATGATTACTCTTACGGTCACTGTGAGACTTACCGAAAGTCTGTCAAACATTCACCTGCGCAAATGCCCGCGGCATCGTAGCCATATATCCAAAAGATTAAGATCAAACATCAAACGACACTTCCAAAACGTAAATGCAGCCTAGACCTGACTCCAAATTATCTCCTTGTCCCAAAAGCGGTCCGAAAGCCAAGACGTGGCTTCTACAGCAGGGCACCGACCCGACATTCCATCAACAGACACAGTTCAAGCGTTTAGGGCTCACAGGGCTGCAAAGCAGCGGAAAAAGGTTTGTATCTGTTGCACTCTTGCCCGCTACAACGCTATAGGCAATAGAGAACACCAGGTATCTGCAGTTTCCATTGACCAAAGCCCGTGCAATGCGCTCATCCCCTCCCAAGCCCACATCAACCCCCTAGCGAACCAGTTGCCTTTCATCCTGATCCCTCAACCCTATAAGTCCCATAAGCCCTTTTTAAACCCGTACCGAGGCCGATGCGTGTGACGGGATAACCCTAAACCCTAAATCATACATCCTAAGCCCTACACAGCGGCTCCATAGTAGTTCCTTTTTGGGGTTCATATTTAGGATCCTAGAAGGTAATCCCAAACACGGAACTACAATGGAGCCTATGGGTAAGAACCTAAATCCGAAAACGCAAAGCACAAGAGACCCTAAACCCTAAACCCTGAGAGGGAGGCCAGGGTCTGCAAGTACACGCCAAGCGACGGCCTGAGCCGCGCTTTAAAGTTTCGAGGTTTGGGGTTTAGGGGGTTGTTGGGTTTTTTTATTTTTAAACGTCCCTTTTTCGGTTGTTGGGGTTTAGGGTTAAGGGTGTACAGTAAACCCCATCAAGTTGGAAACCGGATTAAGGCCAAATAGTGCTGGGATTCCCTATACATTACTCTTCAGGATTGAGGCTATTGGGTTTCCAACTTTTTGGCTTCTACTGCGGAGGTTAAGGGCTTGGGTTTGTTTCCCACCCGCTTCGCTGACCAGGTCGCACTGCAGGGCTTGGAGTTTCGGCGCCCGCATTCGGGCTTGGGGTTTCGACGCGCACACTCGCACTCGCAGGCACGGCTTCAAGATCCGAGGTTGCTGCCATGACTACTATGACATTCAAAGTCGGTGTCCGAACCGTGGGAGAGAGGAATGCCAAACAAATACCCCCAAATGACAGAGGGGTTTAGGGTTTAGGGCTTGGGTCTTTGGGGTCTGGGGTTTAGGGTTCGGCCGGACACACGTCAGCCTGAGCCTTCTTCATGAGGTTCGGGCTTAGGCATTTGTGTCAACACTGATAGGGACTCAAGTGCACACCTGCATGATAAAGATTCTCAGTTTTGCATAAGACCCATTAAGGACCATGACTTCTATCTGGGTTTACGGCTCGAGTTTGAGTTTTCAGGATCATAAGTTTCCACCTAGGTAATCGCTTGAGGACCCTGGGGTCCGGATGCGACTTCCGGGGTGAGAGGCTGGTGTGGCCAGGCGAAGCATCGTCGGGATTCAGAGTTGAGCATGAGAGTTACTTGCTGGGTCAAGGATTTCCGTCGTATGACTTAACCAACTTCGGTCTGTGTGTCATGAAGGTACACAAACATAAAAACATGTGCATATATATATATAAATGTACGCTTATGTGTAAGTGTGTGAACATGTACGTGTCTATGTATGTACATATACATATGTATGTGTGTGAGCATGTATGTGTATGTGCAATATATTAGGTATATGTATGTACGTATATATATATATATATATATATATTATGTGTGTGTGTATGTTATAGATATACATGCACACATGTACTTAACCATAAATACATCCTTACCTACGTACATACACACACATATATATATATATGTATATGTGCATACGTACATATACATATATATATATATACATGTGTGTTTGTATGTATGCATGTATGTATTTGTTTTATGCAGATGCATGTACGCGTGCGTACGTGAATATGTATGTGCATATAAATATTATGTGCATATAGTTTCTTTTTCAAAACACATGTGTTACACGTGCGCACATATAAACATAACCTATGTGTATGTGTTTACATATATATATATATATATATATATATATGTGTGTGTGTGTGTGTGTGTATATATATGCATGTATAGATATACATGTGCAACTCCCTCCCTCTCTATGTGTATGTATGCATGCATGCATGTGTGCATGTGTATGTGCATTAGATATATGTATGTATATATATATATACTTACATATACATGTATTGTACATATAGTCAGAGAGAGAGGGAGATTATACTAGGTCGACACATGAGTCACATAAGGCACCTGAAACTATCACCGTGAACAAAGAAAATTCGCCTGCTGTTGGTGCTGTTGGTGCCGTTGTTTGTGTTGCTGCTACTGTGTTGTTAGAGTTGCAGATGCTGTAGTTCCCGTAGATTTTGTCGTTGCTGTTTTGGTTGTTGTTGATGTCGTTGCCGTTGTTACTGCCGAATATTGTCGAACATTGCTCTGGATGCAGACTTCGCAACATGGCAGGTAGATCTACGAGACGATGATGTGGGGCGGGGGCGCATCTCAAGCAGGGTTTTACTTGGGAGCCTGGCCAAAGTCTTTAGAGGAACGACATTGGACCCAAAACCATTAGCCAAACCTACAAACGCTAAACCGCTTGGTGTTTGGCAGCTCGGTGGGACGGCCCTGGAGAGCACCGTAGAGAAAACGCCTGAGCCGGAGAGCAGCAGCTGAGGTTTAATGTAGGGGCCTTAATAATTAGAACAGTGTTTTGGCCTACTTTATACTATAACTAACCAAGGAGCCCTAAGGAAGAACATTGGTAATTATTTTGGCTTCTATATTACGGATCGATGCTCAGAACGGGGATGGGCTGAGCTCCAGGTGCTCGAGCTGGGTATACTTTGGACCTTGTGAGGCGACCTACAAGGAACATCGCGATATTGATTTTAAACCCTATAAACCCTAAATTAAATACCCTAAACCCTAAACCCATGATTGTTGTGCCTTGTACTGTATGCAAGACTTGCCGATTGCATCGGAAGGTACTCCAGTCCTCTGTTTCGGGGCTTCGGGCTGGGGATTGAACTTTTATTTTGGACTTGTTGATAATTCAATAGGGTTTTGGGCCAGATTCAACTAACTGTGCGTATATGTATGTATATATATATATATGAATATGCACATGGGCTTGTTCTCTATTATGGTTGCAGCCCGCAGCTCGAAAATCGCCTTGGGCTTCGCCCTTGCGCGCTCTTGCGCACACAGGGGTTGAAACACATTCCCACCTTGAAGCCTTCATATACTTCATCGCCCTTGCACGCGCTTGCGCCGTGCTGGTTTTGGAGCAGGTCCTAAACCTGCATGAAAATAACAAAGTGCGTTGTTAGTCTGCGTCAAGAGGCGGGGGTTTAGAGCAACTCTCATGTACGTTTATAGGAATATGTAAAACTGTATTTCCACTAGCCTGACGAATGCCACCATGTCGGAATTCCGGTTCTATGTGAGCTGGTCTTAGGCAGCGGCGCGGTCGAGTCCTACATTTAGGAAACAGTACCATGGCACAACCGGCCAACCCAAAATCCACGTGAACTCCAAAGCCTGACTGTTTATCTGGGCGCCTCAACACCCCAAAGCCTAAACACTAAATCTTTTGCAACAGGCTTCGCACTTCACCTAGATTGCCTTTACATCCCAACCTTCTCCTCTTTGTGCTGGGACACTAAACCTAGGTCCTATACCCTCAAACATCAACTTCTGGAAAACTGGGTTCGAGACCAGATCAAACCTGAGCGTCGTTGGGGGAGGGAGCGGGTTTAGGGTTTCTCCATTTCTTTCTGGAATATATGGGACTTTAAAAATCGAACAGGGTTCGCGAGTATATCATAGCAGATAGATAGACGGATGGATGCATGCTTTGCCATCTCGCTCTACCTGCCGTCACTAGGTCCGGGGCTTGTCGTGTCGGGTCTAGAGGTGACTCCTGGTAGGACGGAACCTAGAATGTAGCGTCGAAGAAATAGAGTTTACGGATCAGGGGTTTAAGAACTTTCCCGTCTTGCAGATTATTTTTTTTCTGTTGGTGAAGTTTTCGTCATCGAACGGCAGCTTCGTGGCAGCTAGACTATAAAAAACAACGATTCACGTCGAGTGTTTTTTGTACTCACAGCTTGGGATTGGCTCGCAGTAACTGAAGCATTCGGCTTCAACTCTCGCTTTTGGCAATGAAAGCCACGGATTAACGACGAAAGTTCGGCAGCTGTTTTTTGGTTTTGGGCTGCAGGTTTCTGAATGTTTCAGGTGTGTAATGTTCAATATTACGTAAGGTGACTTGACCGACTGCTGAATCAGGTGGGTCCCACCCTGCGGAAGCAAAATGCTCGATTTGAGTCAACCCTTAATCCAGGAAGGGCAGACTGCAAGGGTGTCAAACCCTTGCGCTCAGAGGCTTCGGGACGAAGAAGGGTGAAGGCTGCCTTGTCTACTGTAGGGGTCTTAATAAATGGAATAGGGTTTGGGGTATATGATACTACAAGTATAACAAAGAACCTCCCAAAACAGTATTGGCAACTATCAAAGGCCCCTATATTAAGTCCGTGTGGAGAGCCCAGCTCTGTATATCAACGCTGCAGCTGCTGCTCCAGCACGCATCAGGTGAGATCTCGTATACTAGGATGCCCAGTAACTTAGGAATCAAAAAGGCTCCCTTTTTGGTATTGGGTAACATTACAAGGAATTTGGGACTACAAAAAGGAAAAAGGGCCTACTGGGCCCAGCGTACCTATCGAAAGCCCAGCTTCTTGACCGAGGGCCATGCAGGGAGGCACGGCATGACCCTGATTTTCAATTCCAACTGCCACCACCTGCAGCAGCGCAGAAATCACACAATAACATAAGCATCTGTGCAGTCAGATGCCAGGAAAGGGCCGAGTTGGAGGAACACAGCAGTGCGAATCGTAAGTTTTGCAGAGTGGATACACTCATGACAGTATGGCCTCGATGACGTGGCAGAAGTGGTCTTAGGTTAGGGCTTCGCGAAAAACAAATGAATTGTAGAGCTGCAAACTATCCAGATTGCGAGAGAATATAGAGAGTGGGATCCGGGGCTAAAAGTGACAATGCGGACGAATTCGTGTAAGCTTCAAAGTACACCTCAAAAATGGCTGCCCTTGTCTCTGCTTCCCTTAGAAGCGGAGCGGCAAACATTTGAAAACAAAAACCACGAAGCGATCGCCGCAAAGTTTCTATTTGCCTCATTCATGGCCACATTCCTAACCAAAGGCTCCATAGTAGTTCATTTTTTGGATTACCTTATAGGCTTCCAATTATGAACCCCAAAAAGGAACTACCATGGAGCCCCTGGGTAACCCTTCCTCTTTAAGTCCAGGGATCCTGGAGTTAACATTTTCGACACTCACGCTTGGACAAGCCAGGCGAGGTACATCGCATGGTGCACTCAGCATATTCTCGGCCAGAAGTTCGTTCATGACGAGGCCCACAGAGCTTTTGCAGGCACACCCCTCGTAACAACCAACGGCGCCAAACAACAGTCTCGACGAGTGCAAACACCGAGGCGTGTGCCTCTCGCAGCATCACGGCCCTAGCCCAGGGGCTGAGAGGCTTAGGGGTCTGCCGTCGTAGCTGGAAAGGGCAAAGTGATGAACATCCGTGCAACGCTGTGTCCGAGTAGCGTTCTTGATGCTGCGCTGCTAATCAACTCCCCAAACTCATACCTTGATGACTCTTCTTACATACTGCCCTGAACGCTTGGAACCAGCCCTGTACAGTGACTGTACACGATCTGTACACAGATAAAATCGGCAGTACCTTCGTGCTGCCTAAGTCTTGCGTGTGATGGATCTGGAGCAGACACTCTTTCCAGATTTCAGCGGCATTTGGGAGCAGCTGAACAATCACCTGCATCTCGGCTTCAGGCGAATCGGCATGTCCTTACTCCCATCAGTCTCCCCAGAAGGAAAGCTTGCTGCAGTTCCGCAGGTAGATCAGCTTGACGAGCCTTAGAGATCTCTCCTGGAGCCAGCTCCGGGGCAGCATCCACCATCAGCAGCCGGCGTTCCTTCTTTGATTGACAGGGTCCAGTCGGCCTCGTGCTCCATTCCAGGCGCTTGGGTTCCTCGATGGAAGACTTGCTGCCACAGCAGAACATGTCCCAGCCTTTCTATAAGCAACGATTGCAGATCGGTGCTCGCTGCGTGCTTGAGCCAAAGCCAGTTCAACAGGATGAGGTTTCTTTTCGTGAACACATATGCCTTGATCTTAGCATATTACCACGCATCGGATCTGTTCACAGACGTTTCCGGCTGCTCTTCGTGTCTTCGCAGTTCGACATGCTGGAAGTCTATGAGCTAATAATATCTTGCTTTGAAGCGCACCGGTCGTACCTCATGTGTCTATGTGGCACGGGCCATATGCGCGATTATTATAATTATGACTGATTTGAGCAACTGCACCTATCGCCTTGGCATCCGACCACCTAGAAACATTTAAGGTTGAAGTTCAGGGTTTTGGGTGATTTTGTCGGCAAACCACCATCGAGTGCCCCACATGGACTCCAGTTTCCATACCCAAACAGCGAGACATGCGGCATCCACGCTGCACGAAAGCTTGGGACAGCCCAGTCGGATGTCAACCACTCGATGCCCAAATGACTACAACCTCTTGTAGTAGTATGTCCGTTCCGTGCGGTGCCACTTCTTGAGAATGGAAGCATATATCCGTAACCTCAAGGACCTAGGACCTAGGAGGCGGCAAGTCTTCAGGAAAACAAACTTCCTCAAACTCTGAAGTTCAACTGCAAAAGCTGGCCGCCGATATCAACCCTGAAGTCATAAACCTCTACACACCTAAATCAAAATCCTGAGAAACTTTGCCACTTGAAGGCACAAATTAAACCCAACAACACATGACATATCCCTAAACCTGAAGAAACCGTTGACAGAACGGACCGAGACCTGCCTTTTGATGGGCAACTCCGGTCCTAGGATTCAAGTGTTTTAAAAGTTATCCGTCCGATTTATGGTCACCGGGTTTGGGATTGAAGATGTGTAGGATCTTAATTAGACCAGACCTCTGTCATATGCGATTCCGACTAACTCGTGACCTACAACTGAGGTGACAAGAGAGAGCTCTAGGCTTCACAGCTGAGACGTTCGGAGGCTGATGTGTCGTGGCCTCCACCTGCCTACGTCGCATGCCACTCGACTGAGGCCCAGTTTTACTCGACTGAGGCCCAGTTTGCGTACTTGTGGGGCAGGTCATATCATGAAAGAAGGAACCCTACAGAGAATTAACAAGCGTTCAGGCCCCATAAAACCTTGAAGTACCCCGAAGTCGCAACACGATGCAGAAACAATAACGGACCTGCAAATGGCACAGTTGACGGAGCTTCTGGGCAAAACCTGTATATCAGACATAGGCACATACACACACACAAAATGCCAGCTGCTCTCATGCTGCATGCATGAAAAGTATAACCTGCACATGAAGAAGAATCAGCACAATCAGGACTTTCGCTCACATTAGCACAAAAGGGCACAGCTCGTTGGGATGGAGGCAGTAATGTAGGGGCCTTCATAATTAGAATAGGGTTTCGGGCTATATTCTACTATAAATCTATTAAGGAGCCCTAAGGAATAATATTGGTAATTATTTAGGCCCCTATAGTATGCAAGACAAGAGGCATGCGCCCAGTTAGCGGATCGACGACCGGCCCTCCACTGTTGCCAGCCTTGCTTCAGAAACTACTCTTGGAGGTAGTTATAAGCGGGGATATAAGTAGGGTAACTACATCTATAGCCCATATTAGGGGACTTTTAACATGAACCACCAAGTAAGGCACCCTAACAAAGATACTGCATAGTAAGACCTTCAGATAGAAGGGCCACAGAAGACGGAACCCTGTTTCTATGGAGTCCCGTCTTGATTGCAGTGTTGAAGGGTTCCCAACTGTGGACACCCTATGTAACCCCGTCCCAAGCTGGAGCGGGGTGCTGGCTGGAGATACCCTAAAGGTTCGTGCACCTATGCAGTGTATACTTTGGCATTCAAAGCTTTGGGGCTATCGTAGACATTGTAGATGGCAAAAGGACTACTTTTACACATGGGATGGGGAAGCACGCAGCCATAGTTGTGGCTGTGCTCGAAGTGCACGCCAGGGTGGAGAAGATGGCGCTTGCATCCGGAAGACAGAGTAGACGAGAACGGTGGTAGCCTCGCTTTCGAAACGCTATGCACGTGAGTGTACTTGCTTGTCGGAAGATTGGCATACTATATAGTGCGTTACGGTACGTGACCGTAAAATTTGGCATATTACAGTACAGTATGTTGTGGTGTAATTAGTATGCTACATTTTCATCTCATCCACTACGATGCTATAACCCGTCTCTCTCTGACGGTGCGACGTTGATGGCGGCATCCACGGTCATTGCCAAACCTGGGTGTTCACATAGCGTCGACAGCCACGCACTGCAAATCTGGTTCAGTCAAGATACCTGCATGAGATAGCTGAAAGAGCTTGCTAGTTCAGATTGCTATGCGAAATTCTGTGGCTCTCTTTCCTTGCGAATGGCGCAAGTGCCGTGCAGACAGCAAACCCTGGATGCCGACCTGCCTGAAAAAAATGCGTACCCGCCAAACAGTTTAATCAGAGCATCATCAAGTCCTTTCAAACTGCCGTAATAGAACCCTTCAAGACATCATTCACGCTCACATGCATCTCCAATTCGGCACCAACGAACTGCGAGCCCCGAACCTTCTGTCAGAACTCCAGCTTTGCAGAAGACTGAATACAGGGCGGCAGAATCGCTTGAGGCTTGGAGAGTGCCATGCCCACACTGAGGATGCGGCAGGAGCGACGGCTGTGCGAGTAATCCACCACCTACCGGTGGGAGAGGGGCACGTCTTGCATGTGCAGCAGCAAAGAGGACCTCTAATCAGCCTAATCGACCAAAGCACAAGTGGCCGAAGCAAGCCGTGTCACATCCAATGTTGCAGCATAAACGAAGGCCCAATTTTCACCTCTTTGCCCGATAAAGCTACCGCTTAGTCAGCCTGGTTCCCGACCTTTCTGCCTAAACCCTGAAGTATCAGCTCAGATTTCAGGTCATGCGGACAGAAGCATGGCAGGTGCAGTCTCGAATCACCGACCGACAAGGACCGAGACGGTCCTCCTTAACTCTGACGGTCCAATGGACCTAATAATTCGGTACTTGGGTTTCGGATACTAGTAGTATGTGATAATCTACACACTAAACCCTACATGTAAGTCCTTGGGGAGTAGAGGATTGAGAACCCTATGGGATCCCTACAAACGACGACCACGAAGTACTAATGAACTCTAAAATGCCACTTTGGAGTTCTTTTGTACTTGGACCAGTAACTCTCGGCTACCTATAGGCTCCATTGTAGTTCCTTTTGACCCTTTTTGTGGTTCATATTTAGGATCCTATACCCTTTTGCAGCTGGGCTCTTAGTGTCAGCCAGCGAGTCCGCCCACGCTATAGGATTCTAAACCCTAAACCCTACTACACCCCAAAAGGAACTACAATGGAGCCTATGAGTAAACACCAAACTCGAAACTCGAGCTCCCGATCTTCTGCGCGGCGACCCTGCACGATCTAGCTGTCAGGTTCAGGGCTTCTTTTCCCTCCTACTTGGCAAGGACGAGCCCGCATGTTCAGGGTTTAGGGTTCGGGGTTTGGGGTTTAGGGTTTAAGGGTGTAATTCAGGGTTTAGGGGTGCGATTAACCCCAAACCCTGAACCCCATGCTAACTCTGAAAGTCTTCCGCCTCTATTCTTGAGAGAACGCCCTCCGTGATGCTGAGGTAGTCTCCACCGATGGGAAAGCCCATCACCTGCTCTGGTACGGTCGCGGGTTTTGGTTGGGTTTACCGAGGTTGTACAGGCTGGGCAGGTTTCGGGCAATTTGGAGTTTAACTGAGGGGAAATTTTAGGGCTGCATGGTCGAAGACTCAACATGCGGATGTTCAAACACCTAAACAGATACTGTAGTACTACCTCCGTCGCCAAAGTAGCAGTAGCAAGAATGTCTGCAGTTGGATCCGTAATTACTGGTAAGGCATGAGCGAGGAACCCAAACCTTACTGCTAAATTCAGTGCCTTCCTCGGGTAATGTAGGTGCTTTCCTTGTTGTGCTGGTTCTTCTCTCGGGCCGAAGTACCGGAAGCCTGAAACTCTTGCGCTCTATGCCTTAACACCTGAATCGAAATCTTACGGGCACCCTTTTTTTTATATGTTTGTGGAGGGTGGCCAGACCGGAAAGGCCACGGAGGTAGTATAAAAGTTATGATTAAAAACCCCAGGCTCATCGTCAACTTTGTCTTACCGCAAATCCTAGATCCTACTTTGCCATTGTTTCAAGTCCGGTGTAATTCGATGGCACGACAGGAATATCCCGCCTGAGTAAGGGCACCTTCAATGCAACCGGCATCTCTTTCGTGGAATTCTTTTAAGTTACACCTGAGGTATGGGCGGTCATATTGCATAACGTACTACGACGAACTATAATATTAATATGCTAGAAAATGCGATAGCATGTTGTCTGGTATACGGGGGTAATACTCGACAAGCTTATGGAGTGCATCCTGGCATACTTACAAATTATGGACTTCTTGCATCAGGACTTGTGCAATCGCCTAAAGAGATGCTGATACTGAATAGTTAATCAGACGCCTATGTAAGGGCTAATTCGGGCTTGAGCTGTAAGGCTTTCCCCATATCTTCAAGATTCTAGTTGGACTTGGATCCAGTAGTTTCTGCTTAGGTGCTGTTTGGGTTCCCCCAAAGCAAGACTGGCTGCAAACCTGGCCTGGACGCGTGCTTGCATTGGCAGCATCTCCTGCGGCTTCATCAGGGGCATCGGCGTAGCACCTCACAGTCTTTAGTTTGGATTTGGATGTTGAGGGTTTAGGGCCTTCTGGGCTCAGAGGTTTGGGTGTGGCTTTGTCCTTGATCTCTACCCCTCTCTTGTCACTCAGAAGCATCGGCCTAAACCACAGAAAATTCAGACCGGCGGCCTTCGAAACAGCGGCTGTCGACCACCTTCGAAGGGCCGATTTGCGTCGAATAATACTAATTGTTAACTACAAACGACTAGAACATGTTAACTACAACCGACTAGACCATGTTGTTATATGATCAACTGGGTTCGCTATCGAGGAATGCAATCCTGCCAGAAGCGCCTGTCTGCTATTTAGGGTAGCTCCACTCTGAGCCCTTGAAGGCCTAATTGGCCGTGTCGCGCATGCAGCCGTGGGATGTGTCATGCCACTGATCCAAGATTGTGTGTATATACATGTATATATACATATATATATATGTATGTATATATATATATATACAGACATACACGAAATTGTGTGTATATATATATAGATAGATAGTAGACTAGATAGCAGCCAGCACCAGCACCACCACTGCCGCTGCCGCCAATACCACCACCACCACCACCAACAACAACAACAACAAACAACAATAAGAATAACCGACCAATGAAAAGACAAAACGTCATCAGCACCAGCATCCGCATCATGACCATTATTACTTCTTACCTTATGTTCATCATACAGGATGCTGGTAGTGGTCCTGCTGGTACTCGCTAGATACAGCCAGTATGAGTTGAACCAAAGAAGAAGCTGTGGAAATTGGTCGCGGCCCTACACCTTATGAACCCTTGTGTCACCCACTTAGAACCCTAAACAGTGGGAGGTGGCCTCTGGGGATGCATCCAGGCTCTGGCACGACAAGAGGACAAACAATTCAGTCGACAACTGTCTCTTTTCAACTCTGACGAGGCATCTGCAGAGCAAGCTACGTAGTGCTTCGACAAAGGCACCGACTCGTAAACCCATCGTTCGTTACAAGTAGAATAGTCCAAACAACGTTATCTTCTGGCCACTGCACCATACCTAAGCAGTGTCATGGGGCTCGTGCATCTCACGCAGGACTGACTAAGCCTAGGCCTAAGCCTGCTTGTCAAGCTACCACTCCTCCTTCGTGTCTTGTGCTTGCGTCTTTTTCTTCGACTACACGGCTCCGGCCTCCAACAATGCCAGGTCACAGTCGTGGGCCACCTCTGTTTCAATCGGGGTGGAGGGCTCCTATGCCGTCCTACGCCCTAAACTCTAGACTCTCTAGACCCTTATAAAGCCAGGCAATTCCACAAGCACCCTGCCAAATCCCGCAACACCTTCCGGTAGCAGCTGCACAACAGCCCAGTTTTCTAAAGCTCGTTACCACGCCCGAGCCTTGGCCCCAAACAGCAACGATTGAATCCGAGCCCCCAGGGAATGAGGGAGTCACAAACCGAGCCTCAGGAGAACACGGTTTAGGGTTTAGGGTTCATGTTAAGAAGAATGCATGTTTTTTGTTGACGCTTCGCGCGAAATCCCTGATGCACCACAGTAAACCAACCTCTACGCCGGCACCCAAGCACCGTGTGTCGCTTGAAACCTCACGGGTATCCAGGAAAGGTATCTCAGCTATGTTTAAATAGCTTCAGGAGTCAGAAGCCTACTAATGACTATGCATGGGTAATGACTATGCATGGGAACCTTCAAGTGGGCAATGCTCAGGCCCCTGCAGCAACCACACGAGCAACGAACTTGTCCTTGCTCCCAGGGTTGAGGACTCGGGCTTCGAATGCCGAGAACGTTAGTACCGTAAACCTAGTTCGACTCCTTAAACCCTAAACCCTAAAGTTAGTTCGAACTCCTGCACCGCACATGTACCAAGTCCGTGGGTGCTCGGACTTATCATAGACTTGAATATATTAATAATGTTTCATTTAGAGGTGTATTTTATTGATGTCTGGAGCATCTGGCAGGTTGATATGCTATGGGCTCTGTTCTTTCTCAGGGTTTTTTTGCATTCCGGTGTGGGGAATCTGTCGGCTGCGTCTTGTGGCTGCGAAGTCGAAGGGCAGGCGGTGCTTCGTTTGCTGAGAATACCACACTGGCTACACAATAGTAGTAGTAGTAGTAGTAGTAGTAGTAGTAATAGTAGTAATAGTAGTAGTAGTAGTAGTAGTAGTGGTAGTAGTAGTAGTGGTAGTGGTAGTGGTAGTGGTAGTGGTAGTGGTAGTGGTAGTGGTAGTAGTAGTAGCAGTAGTAGTAGACTACTGCTACTACTACTACTACTACCAACACTACCACTACCACTACTACTACTCCTACTACTACTGCTAGCCCTCCTCCTCCTCCTCCTCCGCATCCTCACCCCCGCTATCCCCGGCTCCAACCGCTGCACAATGGCTTTTGACACGATCACTTTGGGCCATGGCTGGCCAATCCAAAATAGGGGCCGGGGCCTGAGTAGCTAGAGCAGGGTTTGGATGGCTCTAGATAGTATATATTACTGACACAAGTCTTTACAAGTGCTATAAGGGAATGGTATGACTAACTATTCTGACCCCATGTCTTTCACGGAACATCGGTCGCATGAGCGAAACACGCGAACCTGTGGCTCTTTTGCCAGGTCAGAACTTACCTAGAAATGCCGTGTCGCTCCCTGTGCTTTCTTGGCACAAAAGCCCAAACTTCCAAGCTTAGGCCTTCGACAGGGTCAATACAGGCTTTTTTGAGGATCTACCTAGACTAGACCCTTCGAAGGGTCCCTGTGAGGCTTCTCAGAAGGGATCTATTCACAGGGGCCTGGTTTTCGAGTGATACTGTAATGATAATACTAAGCCCAAGGAATAGTTTGATTCAGGTTGCGCCATTGTGCTACCCTGTGGTACCACTGTGATTGCAGGTTAGCCGGCACATCCAAACCTACGACCTCCCAGCTACGCCACAATACAATTTTTGTATGCACTAGCAGTGGGGCTCTTCGGCACAGTGTCCACAGGACAACAGCGCAGACTTCCTCTGGCCATGCGTGCTGCTCCTGCAGAAACGAACCATAGCATGACACAAAGGGCGTACCGCACGCGCAGGCACGAGTCGTTTCTTCTTGCATTTCTGCTTGTAAAACCATGACGACTGCTCATACTAGTTGTTGTCGCAGAAGGAAAGATGACATCTCTTTATGTTGCGAATGGTCCGGGCCGAGGAGCATGTCGCAACTAGGAACAGCCCCTCGAATCAAACCGTAAACACAAATGGGGGCTTCCGAAAATGGGGGACCCTAATATAGCACCCTAAATTTTAGGATGCTCATTATAAGGACTCCAAAACCTTTCGGAAAAACCGAAATCTTCGTGGCCAGGACGCAGGTGATGCTCCAGGGGAGGCCAAGAGCTGGACACGGATGTCCCGCCTCGGCGGTCACGAATCGAAGAAATATAAGAATAACAATAATTGCAATAATAACAGTAATCATAACAATAATAATAGTAACAATCATAGTAATAATAATAATAATAAGGCGGATTTTCTGTTACCACCCGCCAGGCTAGGACGAATCTACGATGCAGGATCGGAAACAAGACCCCGCATTGACATGTATGCTCCAAGCACAGGGTTTAGGAGTCGGAGTCAGGGCTTCGGGAATGAACTTCAACTGGCGTCTTTAAAACAAACCTTACTACAATAGAAGCTTCAGGTGCTCGAGTACAGTCAGCGAGGGTTTTAGGGTGCAAGGGCTTATAGGGTTCACGGGCTCAACGTTTCGTGAATGTAATGGCGCGCAACGACTGCCTCGTTTCGAAAACATATCTCAGACTTCAGCTTCTTGTGGACAATCGCCGCAGCAGTGCATAATGTGTTTGAAGCCGAGGATCTCAAAAGGAAGAAAACATCAGGATTTCTTATCATGGTTCCGACTATAGGACAGACGCCTTCGAAGAAAACTCATCCCCAGCAACCTGCCACATGGTTCCAGTATCTCAGGCTCCCGACGCATCGGCAATAACGTGAGCCGCAGTCAAAACCAAGTCCCCTTCAAAGTCGTCCACTGCCTTGTCAGGATGTAAAGAACTACCAAACTTCCAGGCACTGTTACGAAGGTTCATAACAGTGCATATTATAGAAAGTTAGAGAGATCCCTACACCAAGACCATAACAGCTCAATAAAGAAAGATATGGCAGAAGTCAAGACATGCGGTCTGACAGAGTGCAACCACAACGTTTTTGCAGTGCTACTGACGGACGGCCGTCCGGGACACTTGTTCAGGGCATGGCACCCTGTTGACACCACACAGAGCTGTCGGGGTCTTTGGGGTTTGACTAGCACTGTCTCCAGATGGAGCAGTAGCTGCAGCAGCACCTCTTGGTGAACTCACGAAACCCTCTGCAAGCCGACTATGTATACTGAACTCCAATACTCTTCGACAATACTTGAGAGCAGCATCGGAGCCCAATTTAATCGTCATGGATCTTGGCTTCGTTCCTCCGACCCTCACACATGACGATGAGAACGACGGACAGTCCCCTGACTTCAGCGACTGGGAGCAAATCGGGATACGACATGCCATACTGGCCGCGCGAGGCAATTCATTGCACGAGGCTCAGAAAAAAAGATGGTCCTGGCACTTACAACTATGCTTCTGAATGGAGCCTACAGGCTGACTATATGCCAGACTTTTTTTCGGTCCTATGAAAATCGGCCAACCGTCACCTGTTCCGAAGCGAGGAAGCACTGCCTGCTCCACGTCCGTAAAGTGCAAGTACGGTGGCCTGGATCTCATGCTCTGAGGGCTCTCTTCTGTGCAATCGGGAGTTCAATCTGTTTCGGCACTCCCAAAGAACTGTGAAACAGTAACAGCTTACATACCGGAAGGAGAGCCTATGTCAACAGCACCACCATCCGCCCAAAATGATGAAAGCATGCGCTCTTGATGCGAGCATCATAAGGTCCCTGCTCGAGTGGATCCGGCTTCTCCAGCAGACCACTCGAGTGGTTGACCTGAAGATGTATGACTCGGACTTTCACATCTACCCACAAACTGGGCAACGACGGGGTCTTCGTGAGGCAAAAGCGTTTCATCTGCGTGGCAGAAGCCGTGACAGTCATGTTTACATGTCCAGTACCTTGGGCGTAAAGTGGGTCACCACCCAACGCGACGTGTGCTCGACTACTAAGCACCCGGCTAGGAGCAGCCAGAATTGGCAATCTCCAGCAGTAAGCTGACGATATGATTGTGCACGTGAGAGAAATTTAAATACTAATTACTCAGGACATCAAGAGCTTGTCACAGAGAGGTGAATCTGGATGGGTTTCATTTGTCTACAAAGTATGTCTGGCCCTTGTCCAGACCTCGATACCAGCATAATTGAGTTGTCTTGGGTCAGCAGCCAGAGACCGGGACTCGTCCAGCTTTCACTTGCCTAGCCGACCATTCTTGAAGATGAATCGTCACCAGACTCCGTTAAAAACGTGGCCCTCAAAGGCCATGAACCAAGAGCCCGGCCAGACCACGCCGGCGCATGATGAATGTTCCACTTCCGCTAGTGGACTCCACCTGCAAAAGGGCTCAACTTCTCTTGCCCTTGAGCATTGTTCAGAACGAGCATGACTTTAAAATAGAATGGACATGAGCATGACCATAGAGGCTGTGGGGATAGCAAGTTCGCCGCGTGAGCCCGAAGGAGAAGCTCCAAAAGAACCCAATAGAGGGGCCTTAATTGGGGCCCATTATACTATATTTTGAACAGCTATCTTTGCTCTTAGCTCTTGGACTATGCCTGATTGACTGGCGCAAAATCCCTTCATGTCTACTTCTTCTAGCCAATTCTGAATCACTCATTAGTCTCTCGTGCTCTTTCCAAAACATGAAGTCCGTCGTTTGAAAGTCCTACGTACAGCTAGGGAGACAACAGGTTGCTGCCTAAATCACAGGAATCCAGCACTTCGTCATTGTTATGCGGAGACCTGTAATCTGCTGCTGCCAAGTCAATCTGGCATAACTCTTTGCCAAGCATGCCAAAATCTAGTCGAGTGTCTTCCTTATCGGTCAATGTCCTCCTTACCGGTCAACTCTTGCAAATCTGCTTGCATATAGCTTCTATCCAACTAGTTTGAGCTCCTGGCTTTCCACAAAGTCCGGGCGAACTCATAACCCTAGCCTGCAACAAACTGCGGAAGCGAACAATGCCTTTGCACTTCCCCCTGCCCCAGGAGCAGCGTGTGAAGAAATCAGGGCAGGCCTGCTGTGTCCTGACAGTGGATTGGGGGGCAAACCACGCTGGATCGAGGCTGCTGCTTGTCATTGCAGTAGCTGTCGCATACGTGACAGAGTGCGGCAGTAGCGAGACCAGCCAGTGGCAGTAGTAGTGGTGGGAGTAGTCACGGCAGTCGTGGTCGTGGTCGTGGTGCTCGTGGTGGTTGCCAGGGAGCAACTAGTAGTTAGCGCTTCGTAGTTGGTAGCTGTCGTTGGTGATAGCGGGTGGGAGTGAGAAGCAGTTGGTAGACAGTTTTAGTTGCCATAGCTGAAAGAAATATTGCAAGAGTTGACCAGCTATAGCGCTCGGTGTAGTAGTGGGCCAACAACGGCAGTAGCGGCCCCTCATTCTCGGGCCAAGCTCGCCCATAAGAAGACGAAAGGCTTTCAGACGTCTTGTGCATTCCTTCTCTATTTGATGCATCTCAAGAGAGAAGGAGCGACAGACAGAGAGAGAGAGAGAGCGAGAGAGAGAGAGAGAGAGACAGAGACAGACAAAGAGAGAGAGAGAGAGAAACAATTCTGGAAGCTCCACAGCTCTAACCCTAAACAGTACAGTGGATCCTGTACACTTTGGGACTTGAAGTCCCTAGTGTCTCGACCTTCCGGTTCAGGATTTATAGGGCTTTAGGGTTTTCAGCACTCGCATCACAACAAGGCACAGCCAGGCGAAGGGTTTAGGGTTTGGGGGACTTCGGGGTTGGTTTAGGGTTTAGGTTTTTGGGTGCGTGAGATCTTTGGAAGCCGTCGCAATACAGCTCGAGAAGCTCTATTTGGCTGCTGCTGAATTCGGAGGTGTCGGTCACCCAGCGTCTATCACGGATTCGATGTTGAGATAGACCGAGACTCCTGACCTCCATGCCAGCTTGCAAACCCCTAAACTCGTAACCTCTCTCACAGAAACCGAAAACCCTAACCCCTTCCCCTTGTAAACCTCCAATCTCGAAGGTTGTTAAGCTCCCACGCGGTTTCAAGGCCCAAGTAGTTGCTGCGCCGCTATAGCTCTAAGTAGCCCTGACCTTAAAACCCAAATCGCTTATAAGTCCTCAACCCAAACCCTAGAACCTCAAAACTAATTACAAACAATCCAGGCCCTTATACGCCTGCAGGAACCCTAAGGCCCTACAGACCTCACCTCTGGGAAGGTTCGAGGATGCGAGCGCTGAGGCAAGCAACTTAGATCTTACATGGCAACTTTCAGGAATGCAGCCGGAACGCAGAGAGCCCAATACTCCCACTAAATCACGACTGACTCCTAAACCCCAAACCCTATACATCCTAAACCAAAGCCATGCCGGGCGCCGGACTGCCATGGTACGACCATCGCGGGCCTCTGACGTGTCACAAAGATCTTGACAACAGCCGCACCCACCTGGAGGGATTTCGGGTTTAGGGGTTTCGGCGCTCACACTCGGACAGTTTAGGGTTTATAGGGATTAGGAGTTTAGGGCACCCAGATGGAGGGTTTAATTTCGCGATGTATTCGATTGAGTGTAGTGATAGTCGGACTTTCGCAGGTTCTGGGCTGTTGGGTTTAGGATCCAGGGGTGGGATCCTGTGGCTGAATGGCGAAGAGCATTCCAGAACCCCAAACCGGTCGGGTGTTCATGCGATTTAGAGTTTTAGGGACCTGAAACTTCACTGCTTCTTTGAGGGCCTTAAACCCCAAAGCCCATAAGGCACCCTTGTCGATCCCTTTGACAGGAATAAGGGAATCTGATAGGTCCCTAAGAGGTGCTTCTGGAGGCTGATGCGCTGCTCGAATGGCACTCTTTCGACGAAACCCTAAAGCGCCCAACAAGAATGAACCCCTAAACCCCAAACCCTAAACCAAGCCCCAAACCACAGCCTTGTGGCTATCCACTCCATCTGCGTCGACTTCAGGCACCAGCTCCTGGGAAGCTTTGCCTGCTATAATTGGGTGCCGAACGAATTAACAGAAGGTTTTGTATAACTACCTTGCGACGTTGAAGCGTACTTATGCAGACCAAATTATAGCAAGATCCCCTAATCCTGTAATGTTCTTTTAGGGATACTCAAAAACTTACCCTCGTGAGGAATTCTGCTTGGCCTTCCATTTCCCCTGTTGGTGGGTTCCAAATCCTAAACCCTGCAAAATTCTCCGGCCGAGCCTAGGGACGAAGTTTGTTCCCCACTTTTCCCGGTTATAATATAGCTGCGGAATACAATCTATTCTAAATCTTAACGCCCCCATGTTCATGCGAGCAGTTGTCGAAGCACGTACACTTGACAAACAAGAGCACGTGCGCCAGAGGCGAAAGAGAGATGTATGCAAATGCTATCTAAAGCTGTGAACATTTCATGTGCACATTCACATACGTACATACATGCATACATACATGTATGTGGGTATGTATGTATGTATCTATGTATGTACGATACAGGAATAGGTCATATCTCTGCCAGACACTCGAAACCAGGCTGGCCCCACATTTCCACTTCGTGCTCGGGAACCCTAAACCCTAAACCCTAGGCCGGAAAATTCTGCCTTTCCTGGTTCCGGGCGTCAACTCTCGACCTGCTTCTTCAAACAGGCTGGGGGCTTAGGGTTCAGGGATCAGGGGGCCTGCAGGGTTCCCCCAAAACCCCCAAAACAGCAAAAAACAAAAACATGCCACCCTGAACATGCTTCAAACCTGCTGGTTCAGGCTGCTCCGAAGGTTTTTTTGTGGTGCACGGTCGATCCCAAAGCCACTTTCGGGTACCATAAGGGTTTTGTATGAGAGCTCCTTTAAGATTAGAGTCGGCAGCATATTCAATTCAATGCATGCCCGTCTACATGCCAACCTTTTGCAGCCGCTTAGTCCAGTACTCAATTCGTCTCCCCTCTGCGCAGATCCCAAATATCACCGTTTACCTCAAAGCAAACGTGTTTATGTGACGACCCCAGTCAGGTCAACACAAAACATAGTATTGTCCTCCTTGGCAGGACTTCCTACAAGTAGATAAGGCGCACCTACTTTTCGAACCACACGGCTGCACAAAGATCACACCATGGACCCTGGAGGCTACGAAATAATTTATGGGCTCCGGCAACTCTTGAACCATGTCCTTGAATTCAGTATCTTCCGCCGGCACATCAGCTTCCTCTGCGGGCACGGACACCTGGAGACCGTCGTGAAATCTTGGAAGCCGACGAAAACCCTAAACCCTAAGCCCTAAACCTAAACCCTAAACCGTTCCAGAGCCCGGAACTGTCCGAGTAGCTCTTTATTCAGTTGGGCCTGACGAATGGTTTCTCGGCTTCCCGAAAAACCTTGAGGAATAGCATTGCCCGTGATTCCCCTAAACCCTTAACCCTATTACTTGCATTGAAATCTCGCAGGATTCAGGCCAGAACGGGCCGAAACCCACGCAAAAGGCAGCCTGAATAGTTGAAACAGGGCTTTGGAGTATAGGTGATTGCTGCTATATGCGTATTATAGTAGAATGGCTATAAGGGTATTATAGTAGAATGGCTATATGCATATTATAGTAGAATGCCAAAATGAGGAACCCTATAAGGAATGATATTCGTGCCTAGGTGGACAAGCCGGGTAGCAGAGTTAAGCTTGTACACAAAGCATCTGGTCCTGTCTGAAAGCATCTGAGGACCTCCTGAGCACACCTCAACCCTGTATGAATTTATTGGGACGATACCTTCGGTTCTCTCACAAGCGCCTTGACGAAAACATCTTGAGAAAAGGGGAGCGGCTTCGAAAGGCAACTCTTCGCACCAGCAACTCCTGATCTTATGCTGGCTTCCCGCGTCACCTGCTGCTAGACTCACTTTCGTTGGTTCTCAGCACGGTAGGCACTTGAAGCACTATCGCCATCTAGCTGAACCCCGGGCCCTAAACAGGAATTGTCACATCACACTAGATGGGGCTGTTCTCGTGCAAGGCCTGGCTGTTCAGCTGCGGTGGGAGTGTCTCCACCTGTTGCGTCTCTGTTTGGCATACCATGCTGCAAGCCGACAGCCTAAGATTTTGGATATCTGTGTACATATATATATATATATGTATGTATGTATGTATGTGTGTGTGCGCGTATTTCTGTGTGTGTATGTGTGTATGTATGTATGTATGTACGTAGGTAGGTATGTATGTGTATGCATAGGAGTATGTGTATGCATATGTATATGTCTGTGTATATATGTATAACAAAAGCATGTGTCTGCATATATGTTTTTGCATGCATGCATGCATGAATGCATGCATGCATGCATGCATGCATGCATGCATGCATCCATGCATGTATGTATGTATGATTATGTATGTATGTATAAGTATCTACGTATGTATGTATGCATGGATGTACACACATACATACATACATACATACCAACATACATACATAGGACTAAGACAGCTGCTACTACAGCAGACCAAGACCGTGGCAAGACTTTGCTCGGAACGCTCAAACCTCTAGTTTTCAACTTTCCGTGTCGTTCTCGACAGGGGCTGGCCATGGCTGGCCAGGAGGTTTGGAAGTCTAATCCCTTCCCTTAACATTTAACCGCAGGAGAAAAACCCCCCAATAGAAACTCGAAAAGTGGTTTTGATATGAGGTGGGTGTTCTTCGTAGTGTGACTTTCCGGGGATCTTCCTTTTGGGCTTGTCCTAGTCTTGCTCTTCGGGTTAAGGGTTTAGAGTTGCCCCTGAACCCCCCCGCCCTATGCAATCAAAATTAGGTTGCAAAACGCGGGATTGATTTCACGGGGGGTTTATCCGAAAAGTGTGTTTAGGTTTGTGGGGGGCGTTAATAAGAGGTGGAAGTGATTACCAATCAATGGCTAAGGCTTATCAGGATGTGCGTGAGGGTTTCGGATTCAGCAACTTAGAGTTTAGAGCTTAGGATTTAGGAGTTCAGGGTTTGTAGCACTCATGCTCGAACAGTTTTAGCATCTAAAGTTGAGGAGTTTAGGGCCGTGGGCACAGGGCTGATGCCTTGGATGTCATGCAGCCATGGATTGCGACTTGCCTGAACCCCCATCTCGTCGTCACTGGCCTCGGCGCAACGGAGCTACACAGAATCTCTAGACAACAGATCCTGAGTACGATCCGGCCGTTGGGGATAGCGCAGCAGTATATACCCCTCAGCTTTTTTGAAAAAATACGGTGGAACAACCGACAAAGCCGAACAACTCAAGCACTGTGGCAAGCGACGAGGTTAGAGACAAGAAGGGCTTCCGAACATTTCTGCAGCTGGCATTGGCGGGTTGTGTGACCGACAAATCTTATTGAATGCTTTGTCAGCCAAGCGAACCCCTCACATTCACAAGTGAAACAAAGTCGACTCTAGGCTTGCATTGTGACCGCCTGGGGCACGGGGCACGGCCGGTGAAGTGAAGGATAAGCACGATGACCGTCAAAGCCCAAAACATCGGCCCATCACGGCTAGAAGCTCCAAATATAGCGTGCCAATGCGTCATTGCCAACGAGGAAGACTTGGCTCTTACACACAACCCAAACTTGTAACCCCGGCACCTGGACATGCATCGTAGAGGAATGTGGACATGCTTCCACAAACCTCAAAAACCCTTTCAGCATGCAGCCGGTCAAAAGAACCTTGCGCACGATCTTCGGAAAATCTATTGTTTCGTTTTCGGTCCCGCCATCGCTGTCGCAAGCTGCTCTCCAGTCGGCTCTCGTATATACAGAAATGAGGAATGGCACGGCACGGACCTATAGCAACCGGCGGCTTGTGGCTTTCTGCTCTAGCTTGAAGAGCATCGTCATCAGGATGTACCAAACGAAGCTTCAAACACATCGCTGGGGCTTCTTGCTGCAAAAAAAGAAACCAGCCGTGGTCTTGAAACCAAGTTTAGGACACAACTTCTACCAGCTCTGGCGCATTCTGCGGAGACGGCTCGCAAACGATGCTAGCCGCATGCTCGGCTGCCTGTCCAGCTGAGGCGAGGCAACTTGCCAAAGGTTGGACATCAACCTGAACCCCAGGCCGACAAGTTCACGCCAAACCCTATGCCCTGAACCCTAAACCCAATAGAATCTTAGAGCGTCCTGCAACCCAAAAGTTCGGCATCTGATCAGACACAGCTCCTTCCTCACAGTTTGTAATCCTCTCAGGCCTTGGCACAAACCTTAAATTTCAGCCATTTAACACGGGTTCCCGCATTGCCTTAATGCTCCGTAGCTGAGAGCATGACGACCAGGCCAAAACCCAAAACCCTAGACAACGCGCCTGGACTCTGACAGGCCAATTAAACCTCTTAAGATCCCACGGTAAGCTTTAGTCATCCGCTAAAGGACTAACAACTCCCATCACCCTATCCAGACTTGAAACACGAAGGAAAAAGGTGACTTGGGTATATAGCTTATAGGGTTTACGGTTGGCGAAATGTTTTGAGTGGCTGTAAGGCTGTAAGGGCGATTGGGAAGCGAAGATATACACGACAAGCTACAAATGCGCTGGGGTCTTTGGGGTTTAGGGTACGTAATGGTACGCAGCCCCAATACTCCCCTATAGGAGCTCTAGACTCTGAGCCAACAAGAAACTGCCACCTCCTCGGGGAATGTCTCTTCGCGGAAAGCCTGCTCTGCTTGTGCATCCTGCAGAACGGATCGGCTTTGCGACACTCAACAGTCCGACTCGCCTTCATCGGATAGATGCATCATGTCGGATTCAGGTTTACTCTTCACAGAAAAGCCGATGTTTGCATGGAAAAACAAGAAGACTCTCTCTTCCTCTGACTCCTTCTGTCTCTCTGCCTCTCTCGCTCTCTATCTCTCTCTCTCTCCCCAAAAATATAACATTAGAATATATTATACATAACCCTGCAGTCAAACAGTAAATCGGTCTATGGAAGAGTTAGCCCGAGGGTTTATAACAAGATTTGCAGCAGGATTTGTAGCAGGGTTTATGACATGCTTTGCGGAAGGGCTTTTAGAGGGCTGACGAATTGATAGAAGAGTTCACAGAAAGATTTATCAGGGCTGCGTGGGTGGATGGATGGATGGATGGGAGGGACGGACGCACGGAGGAATGGATGGATGCGCTGCTCCCAACGCTTGCGGGACGTGCGTGACTTTTTGCTCATGCATGCCAAGTTTCCAGGACTGACTCGCAGGTGACGAGACACTTTGGCGACACGTCCAGGGACTCTCTACCCTAACCTACCCACACCTACTCTTTACTTTTGTAGGGTCCCTTGAAGTTCCATTTTCGGGTGAATAATAAGAGCCCAAATCTGCACTTGGTGTCTGCCACCAACACGAATAGATCTTGAAGCGTGTATGCCAACACGTCATCAAGACCAAGACTTTCTGAAAGGTCTGTGATCAAGTGGGACGAAAGGCAGAAAACGTCCCTTCTACACGCGAACTGAGGTCTGGCCGTCTGCTCCGCCCCTTCATGGGTTCTAGATGGTTCTAGTAAGGGCCATAATTACCAATATTATTTTAGGGGGTTCTTATTGTCATTGTAGTAGAATATACCCCAAAACCCTATTCTGGCTCAAGATCGGCCTGGCCTTCTAGGGGCTTGAGCCGCTAGCGACTGTCGTAGCGCCTTCTCTCCCGGTAGTCTGAAGGACATGGCAGCCGACTACGAACACGGCCNTTCTGGCTCAAGATCGGCCTGGCCTTCTAGGGGCTTGAGCCGCTAGCGACTGTCGTAGCGCCTTCTCTCCCGGTAGTCTGAAGGACATGGCAGCCGACTACGAACACGGCCGTACTATAGTGCGTCTATCCTTGACGCTTCTGTTTGCGTTTTGGTGTGGGCTTACCCACACTGGACTGTGCATCAATCGTGCGTATGCGCACGGCACACAGCAACATCAGCAATTGTACCATAGCATTGCGCAAAAACCTGTCTGCTTCGTGAAGCAGCGAACATGCATCGATCGTCAGTTCGGGAGCGCCGTCCCGCCGCATAATTCGAGCCAAAATTCACAACAGCTACTCCGACTCAAAATGCAAAAATTAATTCATGAGCACTCCTGTGCAAACAAAAAATGCAAGAACACTGCATTTCACGGCACCTTACAAAATGGTGAAGCGATGCCAGATGATGATGCCTGCAATAAAGCACCTGATGACCCTGCCACTTTCCTTAATGATACCCGGGTCTTCCTTTTCCTTTTAGTGGTTCTCTCGGAACTCGCACATTGCATATCAGCCCAGGAACTCTTACGTCATGATCAGCAAGCACATGTGGCCAGACGCNAACTCGCACATTGCATATCAGCCCAGGAACTCTTACGTCATGATCAGCAAGCACATGTGGCCAGACGCGTCTCTTCGTGCTGCAGCATGGTGTTTGGAGGGTTTGGGGCCTTTCTTCTTTGGGTTCTTTTGTTTGGTGGGCTTGTTTCGGTCTTCGGGATTTGGGGTGGTTTGCACTCGTCCGTGCTTCCTCTGCCCGTGCTGTCCTTACTGCATAAGCCACGCAAACACAGAAGCCCGAAATTTGCATTAAAGCCCAAAGCCAGGGTTGAGCAGTTCAAAGTTGAAGTTGATGTACTTTATCATGGAGTTGAAGCACCCCTACACATCAACCGTATAATCGGAGATGGCAACTGCTACTGGAGAGCCGTTGCTAAGCAGAAGTGCATGTCCTGGTATAAGCTTAAAAAGCTGTTACCGACAACATGCTACAGTATGCGGTAGAGCGAAACGATGGCGAACTTGTTAGCAAAATCAAGCAATTACAAAAGAAAGGGGCATGGGCCAATGCCCTTGCTATCCTGGGCACAGCACGTTATCTGCAACAGGAAATTCGAGTGTGCACTAAGATGCATNCAATTACAAAAGAAAGGGGCATGGGCCAATGCCCTTGCTATCCTGGGCACAGCACGTTATCTGCAACAGGAAATTCGAGTGTGCACTAAGATGCATGTCATCAGATGTTCACCTTTAGATGCCAAGTCTGGTACGTCTGCGGGTCGAGGCTCGTCTTTAGGAGTCGTCAACCTCCACTTTGACAAGTCGCACTATAGTATCGCTGATGCTGCGGATGTTCGTCACAGGCTCTCTGTAGCAAGTGCCAACGACAGCTGCAGTTTGAAAGAGTTCCTATGCCTTCCGCTTGAAGCCTTTCCTAGAGACAGAATAGTAGCTCGACATAGGATTAGTCCGGATTTGTTCCAGCATACTCGTGCGCAAAAGATTCGTTGCAGCAAGGCTCGAGCTGCTCTTGAAATTATGCCGCCTCGATACAGGCCTGCCGGCCCAGGCTTACCATCACGCCGTAGCAATGAAAGTGTTGCTGAACAAGTGCGGCGAGTAGCGAAGGCAACCGCTCCGCCACCAACAACGACTCCCACGACGCCGCCGCCCCCCCCGCCTAGGAAGCGAGCAGCAACGATGACTCCATCGGCTACGGTATCGAATACTTCATTGCCGAGCCCGCAATCCAAGATAGCGACCATGGCAAAGGCCCTGCCTGAGCAGTTGAACCCAGCCACTTCAGCAGTCGTCTCACCCTTGGATTCAAGACCTTTTAAGAAGCCGCGAACGCCCCCAACTGCCCCGCGACGCAGCCCTCCATCATCCGCACATTCTCGTTTCACCCTGCCACCCTCAACCGATGAGATCAGTGGTGGTGGAGAATGTACAGATTGTAGAAATGCAATCGGTTCTACACGGGCCCCTATTGAAGCTTTAGTTGATGAAGTTTCACGTCGTGTGTTGGAGCGTCTCGCCTCGAGTGCATACATGATGGCTTCACGTCTTTGTGCGCATGTCATGCTTACACACTGTCGTCGCTCCCCTAATTCTTCCCTAAACCCTAAGGAACCCTATGACGAACGTTTTTGTTTTACTAAGTGGCTCTACCCACGAAAAAATCCAAGGAACGATCTACGCAGACCTGCACTGCAGCAGACGCTGACTTCGACAAGGTGTCTCCTTCATAAGGTTGCTAGGGCTTTTCGGTTTAGTTTCCTAAAGCAATCCGCAAAAACACGCATGAGCAAAAACCAGTCAACACACNTGACAAAACCGCGAATGCAAATTGCGCGAAGCAAAAACTTACGGTATCACAAAAATTGTGCCAGACCGACAGCCAGCCTAGCCCATGCTTTAGGACATGCCGGCGTGCACTGATCATCGCTATGACATGGTCAAACTCCATTAGGCTTTTGACGTATTCTTACGATAAAGTTGCCTTTTGTGGTTTAGTTTTGGTCGGGTTCCTCTGCATCGGACATTTACTAAGTTACTGGTCAGAGTCTTATCTTGAAAGCTTAGCCGCGCATCGCGTAGCAGCTATTCCAGCTGTGGAGGCTATGCACCGTCGCAATCTCCTTAACGACAGAAAATGTTCTCTTGCAAAAATGACCGCATCAAGCCACAGCGATGGTAGAGCCTGCCACTACGTAGAGCATGGCAAAAATGAGCAACCACACAGTCCACATCCCAGGATACACATGGATACAGATGCAGCTGCTGTCACCGCTACGAATGCCAAGACGGCATCCAGGCAATTGGAATGCTCTTCTTCTTTCATGGGTTTTGTGTGGGCTCTGGTGTTTNTGGAAGCTGCTTAGTTTGGGAAACCTGGAATTCCTGTTCTTGTTCCATTAGGCTTCAAGGAGGGATGGATTACGGTTTTCAGTCGGGTAGCTCATCCACCGACTTCGCTGCAACACGACTGCACGCGCAATCGCACATAAGCCACATGTGCAAAGTAGCCTCTTTAGAAGCATGCGCTGAATGCCTTTTGAAGCAGCAAAAAATTACACCTGAACACATCCAGCAGTTGCTTGATCATTCTGAAGTACCCTGGGTTAAACATGGTGATGGGTACCAAGTGATACTTGGGGCGGCACGGTTGTCCTTAACAAAGTACTCGCGAATNCATGGTGATGGGTACCAAGTGATACTTGGGGCGGCACGGTTGTCCTTAACAAAGTACTCGCGAATGTACCCCAACTTCACCAGAGTGATCATTGCTTACATGAAACAATGTAATGATGCCAGTTTTGGCACTACCATTGCCTTAAACAAGAACGTTATGACTGAAATGCACACTGACTCCCAAAACGAAAAGCTCCCTGCATTCCTGACCTCAATCACCGAGTATGTTGATGGAGAGATNAACCTTCAAAATCCCGCATGCTACTTGTAACTGGAGTGGTAACCGCATCATAGCCGTCCTATTTACTGCTTCACTTAATCGACTTGCTTCGTGCAAAAATCATCTGATTGAGTCTCTTAGGCAACTGGGCTTCAGAGTCCCAGAACGGCAGCAAAAATGGACCGATGTCGAAATCTGTGGCAATGCCAATGGCGTACCCGTTTACAGCAGATCCGCATCAATCCAAGGATACTTCGATGNTTCAGCAATCAAGGTCCCTACGCGAAAGGAGCAGGAGCCGAGCGAGAAAAATGCTAATATCATGCTAAGTAGAGGAAAGGGAAAAGGGGATACCTCAAGAGCCGTTCCTAAAGGTAAAGCCAAAAGCAAAAACAACGGGATGCACAGCGACGCTGACTCCAAACCTACCCCGCAAAGTGGTAAATCTAAAGGTAAAGGCAAACAGGGCACAGCGACATACACGCTCGAGCCTGATGGTTGGAATGTGCTACCACTTGAGGAGTTCTCCACCATACACGGGGGTGTTTATGTTTGTGAAA